>JAOVYX010003720.1:0-10793 GCA_035668315.1 Drosera spatulata
TTATAACGAGTTCATATATTCAGTTAGATTATGGTTTTGAGAATAAAATTTTAACACTTATAATTAACTGCATATCTTTTATTTAGGTTCGACTTATCATTAATTATTATTTTATTATTTATTTATTTATTTGTTTATTTATTTTTAATTTAATAAAAATTCAAGTTATTATAATTACACTCTTAGTTTGAAGGAACAAGGGATTTACTCCACTTGCTAATGATGATGATTAGGCTGAGGATGATAAGGAGCAAGATTCAGAAGGGGATACAGCCATGAGTGAGCCTCAAGTAGATCTTCCCTAGCCTTTCCCATAGCCAGATTTGTCGCAGTCTTCGCACCAATCCCACCATTCCCATCACTTACGGTAATCTACTTCATGCCATTTAGTCCTAGCCACACATGAGCAGTTCACTGCACCTCTCATGGATTGATACACTACTTATCAGTCTCTACATCGAGAGGTGGCTGACTTACGTGCTGACGTGACTACGTGTTTGGATGCTATGCACCAGAGCCAGGATGACTTCCAGCGCCGTATATTTGATTATTTAGACAGCAGATTTCCACCACCACCTCCTCCTATGTGATTCTTCTTAGATAGTCAGTCTAGATTCATAAGTCTATATTTTTTTTTTATTGAGATTGCACTTTGTCTTAGCTTAGGGGAGGTTGGTCATTAGACATTTCATTTCTGTTTTTATTTTGAGTCAGTTGTACTTTTTCTTTTTAGAGATGTATGAATCTTTCAATTTTATGCATTCTCGTTCTATTTTTATCGACTTAGTTCTCTTTATGGCCATACCATATGTGTAACGAACATAAGTAATGAATTTTACTATCAAGTTGTGTTTTGTCAGATGTCCAACACTAACTTGCCAAGTGGAAAAGAAATCAGTGTAGTAAGTATAAATAGATAAATCGAGGACATAGATGAACAGTTTGTTGACAAGAACAACCACACGATGGCTCCTTCACCTTGTAGTTTCAACATCTTGAGGCGTCACATAACTGAGCTTCAAGACAACCAAAGGCTGATGATGGAGCTGCTCCAAGAAATGAAGGTACCGTATGAGTTCATAACGGGTGAGGTCAATCATATTCATATGATCCTTGAGTTTCAAAGCGGGATGGATGGCATGATTCGAGATATATGAAATTGGTTTAGAAACTTTGGATATTTATCTGGTGAACCTCAGCTAACAGGTATTCTTTTGTCCTCTGCGCTTTACTTTTATTTTTACATTGAGGACAATGTAATGCATTAGCTTAGGAAAATTTTCAGGTTTGATGAATTCTTTTTTATTATTTATTTATTTAGAGTCTTTATTAGAGTTCTAAAAATTTTGAAAATGAAAAAAAAAAAACAAAAATAGAAAAAATTCTGAAAATGAAACACAAAAAAAGTTGTTTTTAAATCTATGTCTTCAGCAAAGTAAAGTGATGATTTATGCCTTGACAAATGTTGCACTAATACATGTAGTTTGAATATTGTCTCTAAGGAAGTCCTAAATCTTGCTAACATCATTCTAGTATATTCCTATGAGATGACCTTTTCTTGTGGAGATAACGCTTAAGTGGTGACTTGAACCGTAGATAGAAACTTAAAAAAAAAAGTAAAAAAAAAACATTCATGATCCTCTTTTATGCCATCTTTTCACTTATCCACCGATTATGGGGGCATGATGTGAGTTTTTGAAAAAAAAAAAAAGCGTTTATGTTTTGTAAACACCCGTTTTTCCATGGTAACTGTCATATTGTTTTTGGTTATTGGATAATGCTCTAAACCTACTCACAATCAAACAAAAAAAAAAAAAAAAAAAAAAAGAGAGAAGAAAAAAATTACAAGCAAAAGGCTTAAAAATACCATGTCTCTTACCTCGATAATCAAAATTATCATCTACGGATAAAAGGAGGGGGCGTGGTATTCAATAAGATGAGCTTGAGGAAAAAAGGAAAAAAGAAAAAAGAAAATGTACATATACAATAGGAAATCGAGACCTCCTTTGAGACCTTGGTGGCTTTGAGAATGATCCTATATAAGGAAGCAACGGGGTGGAATAAATGAATTTTGAATTTGCGTTTTTGAAAATGTTTCGTCCTGCTATATCTTGGGAATCTGCTAGGTGTAAGGGACCATGAGAGGGAATGATTTGAAGGGTAGCTAGATGTAGGGTGACTTTGTGATGAATATTCCTTTGACATGTGTTTTGTGTTGTTAATTTTAGGCAATCTGATTACTTTGATGCTCAAGCAATAGAATTTGTGAGTCTTGTTAGTTTTTCTTAATTTCAGATTTCTCTCTTTGTTGACTTTGCTTAGGGACAAGCATAGGTTTAGCTTAGGGGAATTTGATGTGTATGAAAACACGCATCATTTCTTTACTCTAAATGTTTGTTTTATGTCTCATGTATTATCTATTTTATGTTTTTAGCATCTTTTTGTCTTGGAATATTGGTACTGCTGTGTTTTTTTTGTTTTTGACAGATCAGTGCAGAATTTGGAACAAAATGGAGAAAGATGAAGAAGATAGACAAGTCATGAGCTCAAAGGCTGGAATTCACAAATTTATCGTTATGTAGCAAAGTTTCACATCGATATGTTAGCTTAGCATGTTTGGAAGTGATGTATAAGTTTTTAGAATTTTTGGACATCGTTTAGTATTTTTTGTACTAGTTTTAGATGTTCAGCACATATATCGCGGTCACTATAGGTGTCTGTTGTGGGCAAGGTGTCGCGGACGCTATTCCATGGTCGTAGGCATGACGGCCGTTTTCAGCAAAATTCATGATTTTTAATATGTCGTGGGCGTGACACCCTGGGTCGCGACCGCGACGTTCTTCGAGATGTAGATTTATTGTTTTCAGCCGTCGGATCGTTTCGCATTCGACTTTTGCGTATAAATACACGTTATTAGGGTTCTTCTAATTAGGATTGAGCATCAGAGGACATCAGTGACGGCAGAGACGATTAGAGGAGGTGTAGACGCGAAGAGGAGGAGCCGAAGAAGGTTTTTGATCAAGCTTTGGAGGAGAATAGATCCGCAATTCATTGTGTAGCATTGGACATCTGTTTTGAACATATCGTGTGCTGTAAAACCTTTGTTCTGAGACATTTACTTACCTTCAGAATGTTTGTATTTGATGCTATGACTCATTCCATGCTTAGTTTGATCAATATGCGTGAGTAGAGCATTAGTAGGGATGTGTTAATGAACTTTTGATGACCTTAGATCATGAGATGATGCGTATTTAACTTAAACCAGAGATGTTGATGATGAATATGTTGCATGAAACCTGTTAGAACTATTGAATAACATATGTTTATTAGATTGATTATCTAATATACATAGTTTAGAGTTATGAATCGCGCTAAGTGATTTATTTAGTAGCGAATTGATATAATATGATTTAAGCTAATTGTCATATATAATCAATGATTTTATATGCATGTGACATGACTAGTTTAACCTAATGGCTATTCGTGTTATGAATGGTTTTTCCATATTTTGAATCAACTCTTTTGATGAAACCATGTTTGAGCTAGTTGAAATGGTTTAAATTTATTGAGTTAGTTTGACTATCCGAGCTAATTGAAAGTTAGAAGTTAAGGAACGTAGTGAGTTAAGCCAAAATTCATTACAGCCATTCATATTAATCATTACATCTAAAATTTAGAAACATCCGTGATTGATCTAGGTGACTCAATTGGAATTCAATCATCGTCTCTACATTTCTCCCAACTTAAGGAAACTCCTTTATATCTCAGCTTTATCTTAGCTTCTGTTCAATCTAATTAGTTTAGTTTTAAGATATCCCTTTTAAACAGTTGAAACCCCCCCCCCCTCCCCCAAGAATTCTATCTTTAGTCTTACTTCTTTCCTTAGGATAGAAATTACTCCAAGTTGAATTAGGTCGACATTCGCTGTTCCCTGTGGGATCGACCCCTGCTTCCATATCTATATTAGTATTTATAGCGGGGTAAAAATAAGTTGGCACGGTTTACGACGAACGTAAAAGACGTCATAATTACACCCTTAGTTGGCTTCGCATCACTGACATATTCACAAAACCCTTAGATTAATATAAATTTGTTTATTTTAGAGGAGAATTAGGTATGTTAGACCTGAATGCCTAAGGCAATCATTTCTAAAATCCCACGCTTTTGTGAACAAAGGCATTTGGGTACTATGGAAAGGTTTAAACCTTATTGCAGTAATGCTTGGATAGTTACCTTGTTGCAATAATGTTTAAACCCTACTGCAATAAGATACATGGAATCTGTATACTAAATGATCACATCATAATTACGCTGCTTCCTGATAACGACAAATTTATGGCCACACATCTTTTCCTGCCATTTCACCTCCTAATACAAGTTACATTATTTTCTTATAAATAGGGACCCATAATGTTTACCACTCTTCACAATTGTCCTATTGCAAACAGGAGAAGAGTCTAACAGAAAGTGCTAAGGGGGAGAAATGATGATGACCCTACTGCTCTAGATAGATAGAAGCTCCAAAGAGAGAGAGGCGGTAGAGTAATAAGCTGAAATAAATGTCTCAAAGGTATGTATTTTATATGTTTTCAAGAGATTTATTTTTAAATGAATATGAAAGAAAAGTTGTATATCTTCTTACTGTTTAGATAGAGTTTGCTATTATAAATTTAGGGGGTGATTGCTGAGTCAAACCCATAATGTATCGAAATTGAGTGATAGATAAACTCTAGCCTTAGAATATCTCAATAAGTTCCAAGACTGAGACTCATCTGCTTGGAAAGTGAGCCTGCAATGGTTGCACAATAAGGTTGGTTCAGAAAGGAATGCAGCAAGACTGATTCAGAGAGGAACGTAGTAAGGTTGGTTCAAAGGAATGTAGTAAGGCTGGCAGCATTGAGGTCATGAATAAAGGGACAGTAAGGCTTGGACATTTGGGCTTCTGTAGTAAGGAATGGTTTATCTTGGATTGCTTCTGGTTGAAAAGTATTACAGCAACAAGGCTGAGAGACAATAAGGCTAAGAACAACAGAGGGGTCCAGATGAAGAAAAGAATCATGTGGGATCCTTTGTAGAGTTCAACGTCCTTTCAGTGTCAGGAACAGGAGTCATGGGTTTTGACTAGATGGTTCCAGGATGGCATGAAAGCGATGTTTCAAACGGTCATAAGTTTGTGGTTACCTATAAATACAGAAGGTGATGCTAAAGATTGGTAACCTTATTGTTTGCGAATCTCCATTGCTCTGAACTGAATACTCGTGTAGTAAGGCTCCCAATGAAGAGAAGTAAAAAGTTGATTGTTAAAGATCTGAACCAGCAATCTGAAAGCAGAGTTTGAATAGTATTAGTGTTCAACAAACACGATCAAGAACCTGTTTCAAGTCTTGTAGAGGAGAAGAAAAGTTCTTGAGTTTTGCTTTGTATTTTCATTTACACAGTGTAAAGTGACAGGTTGATAGTGACAAAAAAAAATCACACTTAGTGTAATCCTCTTGATTTATCACATTGATAATCAAGGGAAGACTTGAGTAAAGGATATAGCCATATTTTAGCTATATTGTCTAACTAGTGTAAAAAATTTTGTGTTTTTACATTACTGCTTTCAGTACCTATAACCCTACTCCTAATCCACTTAGAACAAAACTAAAAGGAATTGATGGAGCACTAACCTGTGTAACGATCGTTACACTTGAGTGTAACGGCTGTTACGACCATAGATTGTATTTTACAGAGTTTTGAAGCTGTATAACGATCATTACAGGAGACCTATTGTATAACGACTATTACATAGGTCAATTTGCCAGATTCATTTGTTTTTATTTGAAGTTTGAACTCCTTTCGGATTTTCTATAAATACTTATATATTTTTATGAGAAAAGGAGAGTTTTAGGTCGTCATTTCCAGAGCTTTCGTTCTTTCATTCCACAAAACCCTAGGTTAGATTCCTTTGATTTCTTTGCTTGTGGAGGTCGGATCAAGGTGTAGGGTTTCGGATATCATCATTTTGTCATCGGATCTTCATTATTCAATGTTGTATTTCTTCCCCTATCTCTGTTAATCTTATTTTTCAGTGATGATGATGCATGTTGATATGATGTATGTGATGATGATAATGACCATGAGTGAGTAGTCACTTTGTAGGGATAGGTTAATGAAATTGTAGCTATATTGTATCATGAGCTGAAGTAGATCACCTAAACCAGTTTCATAAATGTTGATTGATGTATGAAATCTTACCTTAATCAATGATGTGTTGTGAAATCAATTAGTTTGACCACCTATTGATATTGTAACCTAGCTATTAATCGTGCTAAGTGATTAAATTAGTAGCAAATAACGGTTCTTGATTTAAGCTCATTGTCATGATATTATGATTGATTATATGTGAACATGATAGTTTAAGCTCATTGCTATTAATGTTCATGCTTGGTTTATTCTCTTGCTTTGAATTAATTTATTTATTTTTAGCATATACGAATTCATTAGTATGTTAAGGATGAATATGTTAGATTAATTATACAAGCTCATTGATAATTAATATTTTAGCGAATGTAATACTTTATGCCCAAAAGTATTGTAGGCAAACCTTTCTAAAGCCATGTATCTATATGATATTCATCCATGATTGATCCAAAAAAGTTAGAACATAATTAATTGACTTTCTTATATTTTTATCATATAAAAAAAAGGCCTTAGTTCGTATTCTTTACAAGTTTAGATTATAATAGCTTAATTTTAGCTATTTAATTAGTAAAAAAACAACCCCCCAAAAAAAATTAAAAATAAAAATTTACTACTCTTCATTAAGTTGGTAGAGTCTTGTCGTCATTATTATAAGTCTAAATGTTACATCAATTGTCCTTGTGGGTTCGCAAAATTTGATGCGTGTTGTCGCAGGCACGTCAAATTAGAACTTATATGCACTCATTTTCACTCTAAAAATATTAAATTATGCAGTAGTGGAAGTAAGGGTTGAGCTCACGGGGACGATCATAATATTATTTATTCTTTTTTTAGTCACTATAAAAAACTATTATAAATATGATCACTTAGCGCCATCCATAGCTCTAAACTATGTATATTAGGTGATCAATCTAATAAACATATGTTATACAATAGTTCTAACAGGTTTCATGCAACATTTTCATCATTAACATCTCTGATTTTAATCATAAATGTTTTATCTCATGATCTAAGGTCATCAAAGTTCATCAACGTATCCCTACTTATGATCTACTCACGCATATGCATCAAACAAAGCATGGAATGAATCATAACATAAAAAAAAAAACATCCTGCAGAGAGTAAATAACTGAGAACGAAGGTTTTATAGTACACGACGTGTTCCAAATAGTTGTTCTATGCTATACAACGAGTTGCGGATCAATTCTCCTTAAAAAGCTTGATAAAAAACCCTCCAAAGCCTCTGTTCTTCGTGCCTTCACCTCCTTTGATCTCCCCTGCTGTTTCTGTGCTCTATCAATGCTAAGAAGAACCCTAACAACATGTATTTATAGGCATAGGTCAAAACCAGATTGATCCGACGGGTGAAAATTAATGTTTTGCATCTGGAAAATAGTCGTGGCCGCGACCCAGCAAGTGTCACGCCCGCGACGAATTAAAAACCTGAATTTTTGCTGAAATGAGCTGTCGCGCCCGCGACTTGGAGACGTCGCGCCCGTGACCTTGTGCCTGCCCGCGACATTGCCTGTAGTGGCCGCGACACACTTGCGGATCACCTAAAACTAATACAAAAAATACCAAATGACGTCCAAAAATTCTAAAAACTTATACATCACTTCTAAACACGCTAAGCTAACATATCGATATGAAACTTCGCTGCATTAACTCCCGAAACATGTGAAACTACAATAAATTTGTGAATTTCGGCCTCTGAGCTCATGACTTGTCTATCTTCTTTATCTTTCTCCATTTTGTTTCAAATTTTACACCGATCTGCCAAAAACATAAAAACGCAGCAGTAACAATATTCCAAGACAAAGAGACGCTAAAAACGTAAAATACACAATACACGAGGCATAAAACAAACATTTAGAGTAAAGAAATGATGTGTGTTTTCATACACATTAAATTCCCCTAAGCTAAATCTTTGCTAATCCCTAAGCAAAATCTAGACTCAAAACAGAGAGAGAAATCTAAAATTAAGAAAAACTAACAAAACTCAAAAATTATATAGCTCGAGCGTCAAAGTAATCAGATTGCCTAAAATTAACAACACAAAACTCATGTCGAAGGAATATTCATCACAAAGTCACCTTTCATCTCTATTCACACCATATCTAGCTATCCCTCAAATCATTCGCCCTTATTGTCCTTCACACCTAGCAGATTCCCGAGATGTAGCAAGACAAAACATTTCGAAAACTCAAATTCAAAATTCATTTATTCCACCTCGTTGCTTCCTTATATAGTTTCATTCCTAAAGCCACCAAGGTCTCAAAGGAGGTCTAGATTTCCTACTGGATATGTATCATTTTTTTTTCAAGCTCATATTATCAAATGCTACGTCCCCCTTTTATCCGTAGATGGTAATTTTGATTATCGAGGTAAGGGACACGGCACTTTGAAGCTTTTTGCTTGCAATTTTTTTTTCTCCTTACTCTTTCTTTTTCTTCTTGAGTAGGTCGGAGCATTCTTCAGTAACCAAAAACAGCATGAGGGTTACCATGGAAAAACGAGTGTTTAATAAACATAAATTTAAAAATCTTTTTTCAAAAAATCACACCATGCCCCCTATAATCGGTAGATAAGTGAAAAGATGGCATAAAAGGGGATCATGGAGGTTTTTTTTTACTTGTTTTTAAGTGTCTAGCTACGGTTCAAGTCACCACTTAAGCGCTATCTACATATGAAAAAGGTCATTTCATAGGAATATACTAGAATAATGTTAGCAAAAATTCAGGACCTCCTTAGAGATAATATTCAAACTACATGTATTAGTGCAACATTTGTCAAGGCATAAATCATCGTTTTACTTTGCTCAAGCCATAGATTTAAAAACAGTTTTTTTTTGTGTGTATATATATGACTCTAAATGAATAAGGAAAAAAAAAAACTCATCAACCCTAAAAATTCCCCTAAGCTAAAGCATTACATTGTCTTCAATGTAAAAATAAAAGTAAAGCGCAGAGGACAAAAGAATACCTGTTAGTTAAGGTTCACACAATAAACATCCAAAGTTTCTGAACCAATTTCATATATCTCTAATCATGCCATCCATCCCACTTTGAAACTCAAGGATCGTGCGAATATGGTTGACTTCACCTGCTATGGACTCCTGCGCTAACTTCATCTCTTGGAGCAGCTCCATCATCAACCTTTGGTTGTTTTGAAGCTGAGTTATGTGAAGCCTCTAGATATTGAAACTGCGAGATGTAGGAGCCAGCGTGGGGTTGTTCATGTCAAAAAACTGCTCGTCTATGTCCTCGATCCATCTATCTACACTTGCTATGCTGATTTCTTTTTCACTTGGCAAGTTAGTGTTCGACATCTGACAAAACACAACTTGATAGTAAAAATTAGTCCCTCTCACTCTCTCACACACATAATATATATATGAAAGAGAGAAGACAATAGAAAACATACGTAGAAGCATAAGTAAGCAATGAAGGAATGAAAGGTGATGATCACAGGGAAATAAATTCATTACTTATGTTCGTTACACATATGGTACGTCCATTAAGGGAACTAAGTCAATAAAAATAGAACGAGAATGCATAAAATTGAAAGATTCATACATCTCTAAGAAGAAAAAGTACAACTGACTCAAAACTAAAAACAGAAATGGAATGTCTAATGACCAACCTCCCCTAAGCTAAGACAAAGTGCAGTCTCAATAAAAAATACAGACTCATGAATCTAGACTGACTATCTAAGAAAAATCACATAGGAGGAGTTGGTGGTGGAAATTTGCTGTCTAAATAATCAAAGATACGGCGCTGGAAGTCGTCCTGGGTCTGCTGCATAGCATCCAAACGCATAGTCACGTCAGCACGTAAGTCAGCCACCTCTCGATGTAGAGACTGATAAGTAGTGTACCAGTCCATGAGACGTGGAGTGAACTACTCATGTGCAGCTAGACCTGAATGGCATGAAGTAGATTGCCGTAAGTGATGTTAATGGTGGGACTGGTGTGAAGACTGTGACAAATCTGGTTGAGGGAAAGGCTGGGGAAAATCTGCCTGAGGCTCACTAATGACTGTATCCTCCTCTGAATCATGCTCCTCATCATCCTAAGCCTGATCATCATCAGCAGCAAGTGTAAGAAATCCCCAATTCCTTCGATCTAAGAGTGTAAGGGAACTGAAAGGCAAAGGAAGTCGTCTGGGGTCGTCACCAGCTCTGGCCGTCAAATAATAGACCCCTCTGTCTACCGATATCATCTCGATGCGGACGAAGCTGCCTATGCCGAAAGGTCCTCGAGTGGGCTCTGATAGTGATGCTACAGCCGATAGGTCAAACCCAAAATGCGCCGCAAGCAGTGTAAGTAGCCTACCGATAAGTATAGGCGTAGAAGCACTATCCCCTATACTTATAGGGGAAATGTTGGTAACTGGTGTCGAATCAACCAAACTTAACTTAACAGCTTTCCATTCTAGTTTAAAAAAAAAAACAAACACAAAACAAAAACAAAAAAAGAAAAAAAACAAACACAAAACAAAAAAAAAACAAAAAAAAAATAAAAATCAAAACAACAAAAAATGTTTTCAAAGCATTCTTTGTGAGATTGTTGATTTTGAATTCATTTTAAATTGATTTTTGCTATGGCTTAT
>JAOVYX010003721.1:0-10793 GCA_035668315.1 Drosera spatulata
AACAACCTGCTAGGAAAGTTTGAGCTGACAGGAATCCCTCCGGCCCCTAGGGGAGTGCCTCAAATCAATGTCAGCTTTGACATTGATGCCAACGGGATCCTGAATGTGACGGCCGAGGACAAGACTGCTGGGGTGAAGAACAAGATCACGATAACGAACGACAAGGGAAGGCTGAGCAAGGACGACATAGACAGGATGGTGAAAGAGGCAGAGCAGTACAAGTCAGAGGACGAGGAGGTGAAGAAGAAGATTGAGGCGAGGAATAACTTGGAGAACTATGCGTACAACATGAGGAACACGATAAGGGACGAGAAGTTCAAGGGGAAGCTGAGCGAGGAAGAGAGGAACAAGATAAGCAAGGCTGTGGAGGATGCAATAGAGTGGATAGATAAGAATCAGCTGGCGGATGTGGAGGAGTTCGAGTATAAGCTGAAAGAGCTGGAGGATATCTGTAATCCTATTATCTCGAGGATGTATCAAGGCGGAGGTGGTGTTGGGGATGACCAGTTCCCCTCTGGTGGCAGGGCAGGTGCCTCTGGAGGTGGCGGGGGTGGCGATGGGCCAAAGATCGAGGAAGTCGACTAGGTGGTTCGGGATGCCGCTGTTTGATAGAAGCTGTAGTCTCAGTTTTTGGTTTTGTGCCGATTGCTTCAGTGTCTTGGTCTTGTAATCGTGTTTTGTGTTTTGGGTATGTTTTATGTGTACTCATAGCAGCTTGGGATGTGGCAGTGTTTCCTGCATAGTTTGTGACCAACTTTGTTTAGTGAAGTGTGTTTTCTGTCTTATGTAAAATATGGACTTATAATGAAAGGGCGTGTTGTTCCGGTCCTGTTTCATGGTGATATTAGGTCGACACTGGGGACACTTTTGTTTCTCGACATGCAAAACAGAGTAGAGCATCAAACTTCATGACATGCTTTGCTCAAGAAGAATGCCGAGACCGTGAGGGATACAAGCGCTTTATATCATATACAGAGCTTGTAAGGGATATCAATCCTACTAAGTCATGCAACGGTCGATGTAATGCAATCTCAGGATTAATCATTCTAGTCATGAGAAGAAGGTACCTGATGATGCGAGCTACATCTTTTCGACTTCTATTGGTGCAGTCTGCTCTCAGTATGCTGCATTTGCTTTGACAATGATAGCTGCAATGAGAATCGACGATTAAATTGGGATAGGAAACAGATGCATATATTAATATAGTTTAACTTTGTGTTCAAAAAATTCATTCCAAGTAAACCTAGAACATAGGAAAAACCTACGGCCAAGAAGGGGATCAAAACGTTGCGGTCTGAGTGGATTGATCTTAGAGATGTGAAAAATCGGAAACATTCTTACAGTTATCGAACTGCTCTGAATGGTTGGCTCATGCACAATCAACTGCAGGCCGCATCCTTCAAGCATGAATCCAACTTAGCCCCTGCAGTGTTCGAGAACTTGAAATTTGCATCAGATGTAAATTCCGACACAATACGCCATAAAACGCTTCAATAGCAGGGATCATAAAACGCAGCGGTCCTTATTCGCAAGCTCCCCTGAATTGACGTACAAACATAACTGAAGAAAGAAACACCATCGGAGCACATACACACAGGCGTCACGTACACATAGGCGTCGACAAAATAGGAACCTGTATATCCCAATAAGCGAGGAAGTAAACACTGAAATGCAAGCCTCTCCGATAACAAGACTAGTTTGGAGATAAGTGACAGCAGCCAGAATATTTCATGCTGCTTCAAGCAGAAAACAAACTGCTAGGTAAAAGTTTAACCATCTACCATGCGGATATATACAAATCATCTGTGCATGAAGCCAACAACTAGGTAGTGCCGATGACTATATCCTGAATACGTCAGTCTGGAATCGCTCATCGTACAACTGCCAATGACCATACCTCTCAGCATGGAACACAGAGCGTGAGATATAGAAGTTTGGCTTCTTAATAGTCTTCAAATTCTTCAACTTGGAAGCAGCACTGGAGACATCCCGGCTCGTCAAATTTGCACACCCAGAGAGATCAAGATACTCCAGGCTCAAGCAGCTTTCGGAGATCAAGCCAAGTCCCCTAGACGACAACTTTGAAAACCTCAGCTCAAGGTGCTCCAGATTGGGCATCGTATCCGCAATTGCAGCAGCCTCAGGATCCGGATCCTGAGGACAAGCATTCAGATATTCATTTGGAACAATGCCCGCATGCTGTGAAGGATCCAACCACTTCATAAAGTTAAGCTTCAATATCTTAAGGTTTGGGCAGCTTCGCCCTATCAAAGCAATAGATTCACAAGATATCTCATAGCAGTAGCTGATATCGAGTTCCACCAGCATCGGACACCCCAACGCCACCTTCCTCATCACATTGTCTGTCACATTCATGCTACTCTTGATCGACAGAACCAGAAGTTTTGGACATCTATCACGCAAATTCCAGCAAAACAACAAATAGAAATACATCTGTTAGCAACTACAAAACCACAACATGTAAAATTATTGCATTGCATTCTATTAAACCTTCGGGGTACAAATTGAAAACTAATTGCAATGAATGGAGTGATCCAGGATTTATATATGCGATTGTAATGTTTTCGCCCTACACGATATGGGTAAAACTTTTCTGAACACATTCATAACTCTATCACGATCAGCATTCAGCGTCAACAATCTGACAATAACACCATCAGAAAATTCACATCAGAGTTTTTTAACAGATTCTTTATTTTTTTTCTACTAAAAAACACAATCTCTATGAATATCAACCGCATCAGTGTCTCTATATGGTGATCTCTATCCCATCACAATACCACTATTTTCATTGTTTTTGCTATGATCATGTGCATTATTTTATTCTGTATTCCAAATGTCACACGAATGACCCCAAAACGAAACTAGAATTTTTAATCAGAAGAAAACAGAACACGAAATCCCAAAAGCAAAACCGAATCAGCCAAAATTTCATCAGTACAGCCTCGATCGCACGATCCGACCAATGCCGAACCCTAATCTCCCTCACATCTCCACTACTCCACTCCACCACGGCCCGCACCATCGAATCGATCCTTCTCTCGAACTCATCCCACCACCAGCGAGATGACTCCTCGCCGGCGGAGAAGGAGGCGAAGTGAGGTTCGAGATCGAGGATTGCGTTGAGGGAAGGGTCCTTGCAGGTGCCGAGCCAGTGCTTGCAGACGAAGATTAGGGATCGGAATCTGTCTTCCATGGAGAGGCGGGCGCAGAGGTTGATGAGGCACACTTGGGTTAGGTCTGACCACCGGTGATCGGCGGAGGAGTCGCCGCCTGCGACGGCGGCGGTCACGGTCCTTGTTATCCATTTCCGGTTGAGTAGTTATCTGATTGTCTTTTTTTGATCTCCTCCGGTGTTCGCTGCTTCGCCTTACATCTCGAGACCATCATTTTGATTCCATATAAAAATTTATTTTTATTTTGAATTTATATAATTTTTGATATAAAAATAATATTTTTTATAATTTTGTTTATTATAACAATCGAAAAAAAATTATTAGAAATATCATAATAAATAACATTGATTTGGTTTTTTTTTCGTTTATTTAGATTATAAAAAAAATACGACCCTATTCAAATTATAATATTTTTTTATTTTTTTTATATAAAAATATCAAACTATTCATATTTTATATCACATCAATCCATCCATCATTATTTCTCATTCCTTTTTTTTTTTTCATATTTCTCTCTCTCACTCACAAGGATAAATTGGATATCCCCCTAAATTCAACACACACATAAATCTGGTGGATCAACCCGTTGTAATTTCATTTGAATGAATGGAGTATTTTTTTTATGTTAAAAAATTATCAAAAAAAATATTTAATTTATGCTGGAGCTGACAAAAACGTTTCAATTAAATTGGGACGAAGGAAATAGTATTACTCCTTTCGTTCCATATTTATTGAGATATTTTAATCCGGTACGAAATTTATGTAAGTGTTGAATTTGTGTTGATTTTGATGAATAACAAATATTTTTTTGTTGATAGTAGGATTTACTGTAACATTTATGAGAGAAGATATTGGGTGTCTTGTAGCAGATGATATTGATTTGCAATTGTTTTATGTTAAAAAGTTACCAAAAGAGAAAGGCTATAATTTTTTTGGGATTAACCAAATAAAAAAAATATTATAATTAATATTGAACGGAGGAAGTAATTAATAATCTATATTCTAACTAAGAGATGACCAAACAATTTGATCATTATCACTTCATCTGTTTCACAAATATTATTATAGTTTGATTATGTTTATTTGTTGGGATAATCTTTGATCTTCGTATAACGACTATCAAATAAAATTTTTCTTTTTGATAAATTTTTTCATATAATATTAATGATATTCCAGTTCATGTCGTGTAGTATTATAACTTGTGATGTTTTGCAGGATGTTTTTACATTGTTGAATAGTAAAAATAATTATTAAACAGTAATAAAAGTTAAACCATTGTAACTTTTGGCACAAAAGTAATATAATTTTGGATCAAAATAAAATTCATAATTACTAGTACATTATTTAGTTGTAAAAAATAACGTATGAAAATGCACAATAAATGATACAAGTACTACACTATGTTGCAATTATTTTACTCCCTCCGTCATAAAAAACTTACAATCGATTGACTTGACACGATAATTTATATATGTTTTGATTTAGAAGAATAGATCATCTTGTCCTTGTGAATGTGTGAGAGAAATGAGTGAGAAAAAAAAAAGAAAGAGAAATAATGGTGGGATGAATGATGTGATATAAAATATGAACAATTTTGATAGTTTTGTATATAAAAAAATTTGATAAATAAGAAAAAGTTACAATTTGAATAGAACGATCTTAAAAAGGAAAATATTTCAATTTGAATAGGACGAAGGGATTAACACAGATAAAAAACAGAATTACATATAGGGCCATTTTTTTAATCTTTTTTATTCAAAAAACAATCAATTAATTTTTATAACGTAAAAGATCACTATTCAAATTTCATAAGGTTTTTTCAAATATTTACTCTTCATTAAAAAAGGAAAACAAATCTTCAAAAAAAAACCCCGCATATCTTTATTATTGAGGTATAATAATTTTATATAGAAATATAACTCTAATAATCCGATGACGTACTGTAACGCCCCGGTCAAATCCTTACTATCGGGTTGTAGCCAAGAACCGCTCGTCAGGTTGACAACTGCCCCCACAGACCAACACTAGTCCTTTCAGTGCGCAGGTCACCCATTTCAGCATTACTCCGCGTTAAGCACGGTTAACTGCGGAGTTTTAAAGTGATGGATTACCGAAAAGAAAGATGCACCTTGTTGGTATAAGTAATACAAGCAAACTATTTACGCATTTCCTTGGGATATTACACGTACACTATGGTAATTTTCTATTTTCGGGGGTACATCGAAATTTACACAGCATATAACTTCCTCGCACCCTCCACCGGTCATCTTCGTTCCCGACCGCGAGTTGTTTCACTCCCTCGTCTCCTTTCAATTGTATCCGTGCGTGTTGATCGTGGTTATACCCGATCATCTTTGTCCCTGACCGCGAGTTGTTTCACTCCCTTCTCGTCTCATCACCCTCTCTCCAAACAGTGACGAAGTTCAAAGACGACGACGACGTGACGAAGCTTGAACGTGACGAAGAAGGCAATGACAACGGCGGCAGATTCGAAGGACCGTCTCACCACCCACCATCACCCTCTCTCAAAACGACGACGGAGTTCGAAGACGGCAACGACAACGACATCGGACTTGAAGGCGGCGACGACAACGACGACGGACTCGAATGCGGTGACGACAACAGAGCTCGATGATGGCTGAGAATTTTTAGGGATGACGTATGCGGTGTGTCCAATGTCAATGGAGACGGCGTTAGGGGGTAAACGGTGTGGTGAAGGGATTTAGGGTTTTTTTAGACGTATTTATTGAAAGAGACGTGATAAATTTGGTATTGAATTTTTTGAAATTTGAATAGTGCTCTTCTACCTAATACTCCCCCCTTTTCATTTAAATTATAACACTTTTTTTTAGATCGTTCCATTCAAATTACAATATTTTCTTACTTATCAACTTTTTTCGTAAAAAAATATTAAAGTATCCATATTTTATATCACATTAACTCACTCATTACCATTTCTTTTTCTTCTTTTCCTCACTCCTTTATCTCACACACTCACAAGGATAAAATTATGATTTCTTATTAATTCAACACACACATAAATTATCATGTCGGATCAAATTGTAGTAATTTGAATAGGACGGAGGTAATAAAATTAATTGATTGTTTTTTGACTAAACAAAAATTAAAAAAAGTAGCCTTATGGATAATTATCTGAAATAAAATACTATCCTCGTCCTAATTTAATTATAACGGTTTTGATCCGACATGAAATTTTATATGTGTGTGTTTAATTTGTGTGAAATTTGTTAAAGAAAGAATATTTTTTAAAAGTAGTGGGGTGGGGCTTATGAGAGAGAATGAGAGAGGAGAGGGAAGAAAATGATTTGATAACATGATTATATTAATATTAATTCATTATCAAATAAAAAATAATTAAAATATTATATGTATATTAGGAGAAAAAAATATTGTATTGAATTGAAATGGAGGGAGTACTCTGAAACGACTCCCTCACAAAAAATATATGACAATACAAATCATAAGCTATCCTGCGGCTCCGCCAATGAAAAAATATATATATGTCACCTATCTAAATCCACATATGTCTTAGGATAAATCAAATTAATGATAGTGGATGTCTGTTTTCATCTCAATATATATATATATATAAATTTTTTTCCATGTTCAGAAATATCATCATCAAAACTTTCTTCTAATCATTATAAATATAAAAAAATTTATTAATTATTTATATATTTATTTTTTATTGATTAATAATTATTTATATGTAAATTTTTTATTGATTGATTTCATAATGAATTAATTAACATCATTAAAAATTTTATTATCAAACATATGAATGATCAAATACCTATATGAAAGTTTAAAACAATAATATTATATATTTTTTATTTGATCGAGCTCTTTTTTGATCGATTATGACATAATTAATCACATTAAAAAAATAAGTTTTTATATTTCATTGTCTCATATTACAGTAATATTGATGACTTATGTATTATCCAATATTAGGTTTTTTTTATAATTGAATCGATAAATTCAAGTTTATAATACATAATATAACTACATCGAAAATGAATTATTTATTATTAATAAAAAAAATATAAAATAATACATCATAAAAAATACAATCGAAAATTATATATTCACGAGTAAGATCTACTCCCTCAATTCTAAAAGAATTATAACATTTAATAAATTAGAATGTCCCAACTAAATTATAATATTATCCTATTTATTTTATATTACATCAATCCATCCTTTTTTTTTCACTCATCTTGCTCACACAAATTAACAAGCAAATTAATATTTATAATAAAAAATAATATATATATAAATTTCGGGACAGATCAATCCTTCCCAATTCTTACGCCGCGGACGCCGTAGTTTATTTTAACACCAACACCGCGGCTGGACTCGCTCTAACCGACCCCAAAACCTTTCCTGTTGGACCTTTGACCACCCCTAAAACCCTCTCCTCCTCCTCCGCCGCCGCCCCCTTCGAATGGCGGCACATTCCCTCGCCACTCTCCGCCACCACCCTCAACCCCTCCACCTCAAACCCGGCAGCTCAACCATCGCCATGTCCCATTTCCGTCGTCGGCGTAACCGGAGCCGTCGGCCGGGAATTCCTCTCCGTCCTCTCCGACCGCTCCATCCGCCTCCTCGCCAGCCACCGCTCCGCCGGCAGACACCTCACCTTGGATGGCCACGACCACGTGATCGAAGAATTCAAAGAGCAGAGTTTCGATGGGGTTGATATAGCTTTGTTTAGTGCGGGAGGGAGTGCGAGCAGACTGTTTTTGAAATAACAGTCTTAAGAACTATTGTCTCTAGCATTTGTTTTCCCTGTGGAATTGCAGGGACAATAAGAGATTTAGAGGGATCATTTGCGTTTGAATGCGCAGAATTGTACTGTAATCTCAAGACCTCCAAGAAGAAGGTTGAGTCAAACACCACTAAACCAACCCAGGTTGATTTACTTTAACCTAAGATTTAACTCAACATAACAATCTCAAGACCTCCAAGAAGAAGGTTGAGTCGAACACCACTAAATCAACCCAGGTTGATTTACTTTAACCTAAGATTTAACTCAACATAACACTCTGTTTGTGAGTTTGATAGGAAAAAAAAAAAGAAAAAAAGAAAATTATAGGAATAAAAAAGAAAAAAAGAAGAAGAAATGATATATTTTTCATAAGTTATGTTTGTGAGTTTATGAAGAAAAATTAGAGATGATTTTTTTATTTGTTTATGAGTGAATTGAGAAAAGAAAGAAAAGGAAAATTTAGATATCAATTTATCCGTTTACCTTTCTCATGAAACAATTCAAGATATTAAAATAAGAACAAAGATGAATTAAGTAAATATTGTAAACATATTTTTCTTTTTCTTTTTCAAATCCCATCATATTTGAAAAAAAATAAGAAAAACAAATATATATTACTATTTTTCTTTCAATTTCATTTCTTTCCACCAATCATCAAACTCACAACCATATCATTGAAAAAAAACCAAACTCATAAGTATATTGTAAGCAGATGTTTGATATTATTATCAAAACTGAATAAAACAAAATCATAAAAGAAAAACCAATAACAAAAAATAAAAATCAATTTTTTAAATTACATAATTTTTTATAAAAAAACTTAAATACCATATTTTAATAAAATAAAAAACAAAAAATAAAAATGATAAGAAGAGTTCCAGAATATTTTGATTCAGTTAAAGCAAAGGAAAGCAGGTCCTTGAACATCAACATTCAACACTGACAGAGATCGGCGGAATCCACACGCCGGAGAAAACGCCGACCGAGCTCCGGCGATAAATGTCGTCGGAACCGCCGCCGTTCCAGGAATCGAATCGCTGCGACGTCCGATTGCAGCTTCAACACTTTCCGCCGCCGAGTCAGTCTCCGATTATTGCATGAATTCGTGATTATGTTTGTCTCGATTTTGATTTGTGGATTTTGATTTGTGATTCGTGTGGAAATTTGTGATGTGCAGCATCACTGTCGGTGTTGTGGGAGGCCGCTGTGCTACGAGCACTCCTCGAATCACATGGTATGAGCAAATGCTTCATTGATTGATTTGTTTAGACCAAAAATGATTGATTCATTGATTGATTGATCGGAGTGTTTTGATGACGAGTTTGTTATCGATTTGGGGGAATTATTGTGAAACATTCAATGATCTGTTTCTGTTTCTGTTTTTTCCCTGTTCTTTCTTCTTTTAGCCATTGCCGCAATTTGGAATCCACTCCAGTGTTAGGGTTTGCTGGGATTGCTACGACAACTCCTCGAGGTATGTTAAAGTTCATTTCGATGTGCATTCGATGTATGGAATTTTGTGACAAAAGGTGTATCAAAGGGGTGGTTTGGTTTGATCATGAATTTATGTTGAAGTTTTCTGGTGGAGTGGCGACTTGACTTGAGCTAAGAGCTTTATAAAGTAAAGGAAGGGAAAATACACACATAATCCCGTGAAGTGCAGGGTGTGGGGAGGGCATCCGTGTATGATAGGGTGATATACGTAGTCTTACCCTATTTTTACATAAAGAGATTGTTTCCTGATGTCCTCAGATGTCGAATCCTTGACCTCATAGAGGCTTATCACTGAGGTTACTCCTCTTGAGTTAGCAGCTTTAGCAGATAAGAAATTGGTGATTTATAAAAGCGAGTTGTATGATATTTTTACGGTGATTTGTGAATCGAACTGTAGTTCCGGGATTGTAGAGTTGAGAAATGGGGAGCATCTCTATGTTATTATTTTGTAGTGTTTTTTGATGTTTCATGGTCTTTTTAATCATGGTAGATCGAAGAACAATGCAGTGTCTAGCGTGGACAGAGTTGATCTTGTTACAGAGTCGGTCTCAAGACTTGACATTGAGAATGATGATGGGGAAGTAAAAAACGACGAAACTTTGCTGCAACAGCCCAATTCAACCGGATCGGAGTGCAAGTGTGGGATGCCATTGTGCATTTGCGTCACATCAGTTCCTGAATCAACGCCACTGCAGGTTTCTTCCCTTCCCTTATGTTTCAGGAACTGTTCTCCTCTGAAACCCTCATTGTCTCATTTATTAATCTGGATTTTGGGTTTGTCACTTCAGATTCAATCAACACCTCAGGCATCAGCGATCCCAAAGCCTAAGAGGGCAGATGACATCTCAAGAAACAAGCGAGCTAGCCAAGACATCAAACAAAAGTATGTGCATGTGATGTTGTATTCATCTATTTTTGAACGGATGAGTTATCGTTCAATTTCTCTAGTTCTTTCGATTTGATATGCCTGTGATTATGTCGCGTTAAGGGTTTGAAGCTGAATGGCTGATTGGTTTTCTAACTCTATGCCTATGAGGATCATCATGGTTTCATCCCCTTCCTGCTTATCTATAAGGGCCTTGATTTGTACGAGGAATTTTTTCGTATGAAGTCTTTGATATAGTTGATGTGTCATTTGCCTCTTTTTTTTTTTGGGACCTGGGAACTCCTTGTTTTTGTTCCTGTTTATCCTGCTTCCCCTTTTTCCATGGGATTTCTTCTTGATTGTTGGCATTCCCCCCTTTAGCGTTCTCCATGCTTCTCCTCGGTTGTCATTTCTGTGACTAAACTAGAGATTTTGTTGCAACTTG
>JAOVYX010003722.1:0-10792 GCA_035668315.1 Drosera spatulata
CATTCTGCTGAGGTGTGTAAGTGAGTGCGATGCCTCACAATGCCTTTGTCTTTGCAGAACTCCAGAAATTGCTTGTTTACAAATTTTATCCTGTTGTCGGTTCGAAGTCTCTTGATCTGCCTGTCGGTTTGCGTCTCAATCAACTTCAACTATTCCTTGAATGTCTCCAATATCTCAGATTTCTCGTTCAAAAAATACTTTTTACTTCCCATCGAAGCATGCGGAGATGGCCTCCACAAATTTGAGTGAATGTAGTCGAGTGTCCCTTTTGTTCTGTGCATCGCACGTCCAAACGACACTCTCTTCTGCTTGCCAAGAACACAATCCTCGTAGAATCGAGCCTGTTGAACTCAGAACATCCATCCCTCGATTGGCCATATGCCCAAGCCGTATATGCCACAGCTTTATATCAGAACTAGTCTCACCATCACAGACGGACAATGAATTTGCAACAGTTGCAACTCTATCCTGCGTCGCGCAGATCAGATAGTATAATCCAGCACGAAGTCGAGCCTTCATAGTCACCAAGCGGTTCTCCTTAACCTCCATGTCCTCATCTTGAGAATGATAGGATCATCCTTCACGATCAAGAGAATCCAAAGAGATAAGATTCCTCCTCACAGCTGGAACATATCGAACATCTTTCAATGTTCGTCCAACACCATCCCATATCCGTATACAAACATCTCCCACACCAAAAATCTTACAGGCAGTATTGTTGCTGTAATACCCGAGAATTTTGACGTTACGATTTTAAAATAAATCGTGATTAAAGGTTATATATTTAAATCCAAGAAAATATTTGATTATTAAATCAAATATGACGATGGAATATTTGGAGTAATTAAATGACCATTGCGACGATAAATATTACGAACGAATAACGTTATAACATTATAACGTTGTAAACGTTGCACGATAGGACTATCGATTTGATTCCATAAATAATGGATTATGACTCGGGAGATCATATTTTTATATATGGGATAAATCTACCGATGCAAATAAATTATCGATGGATTAATATTACGAAATTATGATGAATAATGGAATGAACAAGACGTATCGTGGGAGGGCACGGGATATGTTCCCACGCACCTAATTTCTCCACTCCCGCCCACTTCTTTCTCCTTTCCACTTCCATCACCTGCCACCACTATTATCTGCCACCATTCTCCTCACACCACTACCTGCAACAACTGTGGCCACCAGTCAACGCAGCCGTCATCATCTTCAACATGAACTCCAGGCATCGCCATCATCTCACAATCATCATCTTCATCATCGTCTTCATCGCCTTCATCAACACAATCACACCACCAACGCCACCACCAGGAGATCATCACCGCGAAGCCACCATCTTCATCACCACATCAACACTAGCAGCGGTACCAAGCCGAAGGACGAGAATCACTTCAAGGAAATCAAACGCGTTTGAGGTAACCTCACTCGTCCGAGACGTCTCTTTTATTCGTTCACACGATTTAAGCACGTCCGTACGTGTGTGGGATGTGTTTACGCTGTATTTGATGTATATGCAATGATTTGGATGCTTTATGGTGTGAATAGAGGGATCCGTGGCGCTGGACGTAGGTTTTTTGGACGTTCTAGCTGCAGAACAGTCGCGGTCGCGACATCCTAGGTCGCGCCCGCTACGAAGGAAAAATCTGAAATTTTGGCTACACAGGGCGTCATGCACGCGATGGCCGTCTGGCCAATAAAACGACAATTTTGTGCATTGAACCTTAAACCTAAATGCGTATTTGAGATATATAACCCATACACATGGAAATATAGCGTCAAACGTGCATATACTATCACGTTTGACATGTGGTGGGATATTTGGGATCGAAATGAATTAGAATGCACCCTTATAATGTATATACCCTCACGGAAAATAAATGAAAGCGACCGCTAAACGATTAATATAAAGGGAACGGGGTATGTGGAGCATAGTTACACTATCCATGTGAACTAATGAAAAACAAATGAATAAGAAGTATCGCCTCCTTGAACTGATAAGGACGGCATTGACATCCCTTATGGATCCGTTGGATCGTTGGTCGTTTTCCTGAAATTATTGAGAAGGTCGAACATGGTGTCCCTTCTTCGATCCGTTGCGATCATCTGTTTCTTTGAATAGCCTTGGTGGCATTGTTGAGTCATTGCACTCCAGTATTATCATCTGAGTCATCGTCACGGGTGAGAACTAGGCAGGGAACGATGGACATCCCCCATCCTCTTTGTATGCATGCAGCGGCTTCTACGCCGTTGTGGCGGGGCCACGGGTTACTCTCTGCAGGGAGGCCCAAATTATCTCAATGCTGGCAAACAATACCACGTTGAATGCGCACAAGAGGTGCAACGCGACGCACAGAGTAGGCAGGTGCGAATATACAAAATCTATTGTGTAACCCGACTGACGGTTGACATCTTATCTCTGTACTCCGAGTCGGTCATATCCTTGGGATTGCCGCTTTTGAGTCAAGTCATGAACCCTAAATAAATACAAAGGAAAGAAATGACTCTTAAAAGCAATACGAAGCCATATAAAGCAATGAGAAACGATGCTATTTGATATGGCGCCCATATTTTCCTATATATATAAAGATGTTTTAGGGACTTTTGGCGGTCGCCATTGCCGTTAGCGAAAATTCCTTGTAATTGGGATTCATACACCTGAGGTTGCTAAGCTTCATTAGCTCACGGTTATGTGTTTCAATTGCAGGTATGCCCCCAACAGTACCTGAAAGCTCTTAGTGTGAGCTTGCATGCATATAGATGAATCCACGTACTTCGGATATTATGGCAGATCAAATGTCTATATTGTTTAATGTAATAATCGATTTGCATTACTTCTACTCCAATGCTGTAATTAAAAACAGGTATTCGAAGTTGTAAGCTATGACTGTGCCTACTATTTATAGTTTCCTTGGCATCTATACCCCTAACCCCATTCGGTTTGTTTGGCCTTGTCACGGATTGAGTCCGTGACGACATAATGCCTAAATGTCATGCGGTATGGAAATCCAGAGGCGTTACAGTTGCTCATAAGAACTATGCCGTCATTGGACTCAGCAAATGTGACGAACCACTCCCGATACGGACAAATGCGAAAGGTGGTACCAAGGACTCCGCGACGGATGTAAGAACGGTCGAGACTGTCTGGGTCTCGACAATACCAGCGACTTGGGCTTTCTCCTTCTTCTGGTTGTTCTTCAGTTTAGGACATTCGTGCCTCCAATGTCCCTTCTGATAACAATAGTGACAAGAGTCGGATTTCTTCGAGCTTTTACTCTTTGATCGGCCTCTGGACTTATCCTGTTGTCTTCGATCCTGTCTCGCTCTGATGAATAGCGCATCATCAGAGCTTGAGGGCCTGGATGATTCCGAGAGCTGGTGTCTCAGTTGGCTACTGGTCAAAGACGTCTTAACGTCTTCCAGTGACAAGGAATCCCTACTATGGATCTTAGTAGTCACAAAGACCTCATAGCTACTAGGAAGAGAACACAATAGAATGACTGCTGCTTCTTCATCGTCGATGGTGACT
Organism: Drosera spatulata; assembly: GCA_035668315.1. Lineage (NCBI taxonomy): Eukaryota > Viridiplantae > Streptophyta > Magnoliopsida > Caryophyllales > Droseraceae > Drosera > Drosera spatulata. Next base: position 3,551 of record JAOVYX010003722.1, read on the forward strand.
CCAACATTTTTCAGACCAATAAGGATAGTCTGAAACTCCGTCAAGTACTTTTCCAATGAGATACTGGACTCCTTCATTTGAAAAAATAAAGTCGATGTCTCATTTACAAAGGAGAAGTAACAGATTTGCTCATGTATAAGCTGGAGAGTGTATCCCAAAGAGTCTTGACAGACTTTTTCTCCAGGACGTTCTGAAAAACGTTGTCAGAAAGACATAGTTGTAAAACCGTACGTGCTTTCTTATCCATCTTCATCTTATCTTCGTCTTTCATTTCTACCGGAGTACTGTTCTTCGGAACACTGTGTAAAATGTGCATATGTCCGTACACTGTTCACGGCACTGTTCAAACACTATTCAGCACTATTCATCCGAGGAAATTTTTTTTTTTGTAGAAAAACACAAAAAACTGACCTGCAAAAAATATAACTTAAATCTCAAACTTAACAACATTCGTTCTTAAGCCTACGTGGGCGAACCCGATGTAGAAAACAATGATTGAAACGTTCCAAACTCTGATACCAGTTTGTTACGAACGAGTGTGTTAATTAAAACACAAACAATAACAAATACGCAAAATAAATGAGACAAAAATTTTTACCTGAAAATCCTTGCGGAAAAACCACGGGCGGTCGTCGAAGACGAAGAATCCACTAGTCAAGTGAAAAAAATACAAAAAAAGCAATACGAGTAGCAAGAACTCGTGACAAGTAACTAAACACCCTCACTCTAATGTGTTTAATGTGTTTAAGGTGTTTATAAAAAGCACCATGAGCTTACTTGCTCTTGCTCTCCGCCGAGGTCTCCTTTCTTATCTCCTTTCCTGCCTCTCCTGCTCTTCTCTGCCCTCTCTGCGTCTTCTGCTCTCCTCCTTTCTTATACAAGCAACATGGAAGAACCACACGGAATAAACACGAACATCACACGCGGAAAGAAGACCATGCGGAGAGGATCACGCGGGAATGGATTTGAGACACACCATCAACGGGATTTGATAGCCTCAAGGAACTTTATAAAGACGATGAAGATTTTGGTGAGATATGGAGCAAATGTAGGAAGCAAATATTCACTGGTGATTACATCTTGGTTGATGGATTCCTCTTCAAAGACAACAGATTATGCGTTCCAAGATTTTCTCTACGTGAGCACATTATTAGGGAATTGCACAGCAGCGGACTGAGTGGACACCTAGGGAGGGACAAGACCATGGCTGCAGTTGAAGAAAGATATCACTGGCCACGAATTCGGCGCGACGTCACGTTAATTGTTAGGAGCTTCTCGATTTGCCAACAAACTAATGGTCAATCCTAAAATATTGGCCTTTATACTCCCTGCCCATACCAAAAGATATATGGCAAGATCTTAGTATGGAATTTGTTCTCGGTCTACCAAAAACACAAGGAAAGGTAGACTCGGTCTTTGTGGTCGTTGATAGGTTTTCGGAAACATGCCGCAAGACGTCAGATGCAGTTCATGTGACAAAGCTTTTCTTTAAATAGATTGTTCGACTACATGGAGTACCGTTGACAATCGTCTCTGATAGAGACACTAGATTTCTTTCAGTATTTTGGTCCACGTTGTGGAAGCGGTTCAATACAAAGGTTAAATACAGTGGCACTGCAATCCACAAACAGATGGCCAAACAGAAGTTGTAAATCGCACATTGGGAAATTTAATTCGGGGAATCTGCATCCAGCGAAAAACTCAATGGGGCATGGCCCTTCCACAAGTTGAATTTGCATATAATAGCGCTATCCACAATTCCATAGGGATATCTCCATTTGCTGTGGTTTATAGGCGTCAACCGAAAACAGCTCTAGACCTTATTCCTTTGCCGGAAATTCCTGGAGTGAAAACTGCAGCTGACTTACTAGCAGAAGATGCACATGAGGCACAGGCGGTTCGAGCTAAGCTAGAAAACACTTATTCAAAAATCAAAGAGTCCATTGACAAGCATCGTCGAGGACAAATATTTCAAGAGGGAGACATGGTTATGGTATTCATGCGGAAGGAACGTCTGCCAGTAGAGACATACAACAAGCTCAAACCAAAACGGTATGGTCCCCTATCGAATTGTGAAGAAAATCAACAACAACGCCTATGTGATCGACCTCCCTGCAGAAATGTCAATTTCGACAACTTTTAATGTATCAAACCTCTCACCGTACTTCCCACCTGAATATCTTCCTCGCCCCAACTTAGACTTCAGGACGAGTCCTTTCGAAGATGGAGAGACGGATGACGGATGTAGAAGGAGTTTCACCGGCTATTGAAGATAAGTAAGATTAACCCAAAGATACTTTTAATCTTTGTTGTATTATTTAGTCTTAGATATTTAGCATTTTATCTTCTTTCTGAATATCTTAGTGTATGGTTTCTAATTAGATTTAGATTGCTTATTAATTTGTTTATCTCTAGGAGAATAATCAGTTGGAAAGATCTTCATGTTTTAGTATAAATATAGGAACACCCGTTTGTTTTTGATCATCTAATAATATTATTACTTTTCTTCAAAGAGTTATTCTTCTCTACTTACGTTGAGTAATCAGCTTCGTTGCTAGAACGATATCCAGCCGTTTAGGTTTCGTTGCGTCACTTCCTCACTGTCTCTTCTTCATTGCTGCCAGAGGAAATGACTATCAGTTGAATTACCTCTCTAACGGCGGCTCTACAGCCAACTTTAGAAATTTTACCGATAATCTTATAGCAGCTTACTCACATTGCCTCAAGGTGAACATCCAAAAAAAATTCAGTACTTCAAGTCATAACGAAAAATATGAAGACTCTGGTTTTCTATGGTAACCCAACTGTTTATAATGTTCAACAATTATCTTGGTGATCAATATTAGAAATCTCTAGATTGCGGATGCTTGTTCAGTGACAAGTTTATAAGCAATGCGTATAATGGAACATGCAGAGGTTGTAGAACTTGGGAGCTGCACACAGTGAATCCCATCGGATGCGATCCTGTCATCAGGGCAAACACTCCAGGAAACCGCTGTCAATCGAGACTGAACTTGGGTAGTAGGCTCTTCAACAAACGATTGATATGCCTAGTGGATATGCTCAATGATCAGTTGTCCGGATCAGTTGTCCTAATGTTCCGACAGTTTCCAAATGAAACAATGCAAGAGAAATGGAAGATCATAAAAATAGATTCATTTCCCGTTGATATACAAACATACAGCTTATGTATTGATACCAAAATAATCAAGAACCTCACGACTTTTTACACAAACGCTCGATAGAATTACAGCATATGATATGCCATACAAGCACAAGCTGGGCATCGAGAACCAATCTAATACAACTATGATCCCCAGAAATTTGCTAAAAATCGCAGAATAACAGGGAGTTTACAGAAGAACTATAGCCACATATTCACAGTTTCCAGCCTGCATCATCACCAGAGAAAAAAAACTTGGGATTTATACAAGAACGAGCTGAACTCAAAAACCATTCAGCTCTTCCTGCTTCTTGGCCTTCCCACGGGGAGAATCATCACCCTTGATCCCACAGAGTTTACAAGGATTCGAAGATCGTTGGGAGCACCAGTGGTCCGGGACGGTGAGGAAATGGGTATCCATGAACTTCCTGAACCTCTTTTTGTACTCCTTTGGCGATATGATGGTGGGCAAGACGTTCTTTGGGACAACAAGGGAAGACTTGACCCATGTCTCCAGTTGCTTGTCCCAGGTGTATTGCCTCAGGTAGTCAATAATCCCGCAGACAAGCTCTCGACGTTGCCGATCCACACCCACGAGGAGAGAATAGTCCATGACATTTATCGACTGCAACAACATCACAGAATCATAAGGAGCATGAACTTCAAGACAAACAAAACCACATCAACAACACAAATATCGAAGAACTTTGGCAGGAAAGTATAGCTGATATGCAAATACGAGGTATAGTTTAAATGGTCTGTACGTAGACCATGCCACCTTGGTAAAACCTTCAAGATTATCGCTGCAGAACTTACATTAAGAAAGGTGGTGTCGTTCCAAACAGCACGTTGTAGGAGCCTCTTTGCTTTTTGACCGACGTATATTGGAGATACATTCATGTCAATCACAAAGTTCTCATCCAACAGAACATCCCCTGAACCATCAGCTGTAGTAGTGAAACGAGCATGCAATGCCCCTTTCAGATCATATTGACGGATGATGTTTCTCCCAAATGAAAGATTTTCCATCACCATCAGGTCGTGTTTGACCTCTTTTCCATTCTTCGGTTGTCTAATGGTAACCTGCAAATTGTTTCATTTTTTGAACTAAGAAACTGATATAACCTGATCGACGAACACATCATCACACAGGAATAAGTTGATAAAGAAAATGATCCCTGATTCAACCAGCACCTAGAGACCGAGCGTCAAGGGAACAACCAAATCAAAACACAGTAATTCAGTAGAAATATATTTATTGAAGTTACATGGGGACATTGAATAAGCAAACCTGGTAGATTCCAAGAATTTTAGCAAGGCAAGTCTGATTCCCCAACTCAAATGACTGATTCATGTGCCGGAAATAATCAGGGGCGAACTTCATAAAGGATTCAAGTTCAGTCTTTTTTATCTCCTTGATTATGAGTCTGTCATCTAGTGTTTTTGCAAAGTATGATTTGCTCTTCCCGCCTTTTGCATCCCAATTTTTACACCGGCTAAGGGAAGCGATGTAATCAACCTCAGATGGACAGCATCTTTGTCGAAGATCACGAAATTCTTTTGCGTACATACAAACCACTGAATACCTGCCCTTTCCTGGGTGCTTTTCAGTCCCCAAAGGCACCTCAGGATGAAGGGCCCCAAAGGACACCAATGAGTCCAACAGATTCAACCCATCAAAGCTTGAGAGGCGTGATTCTAATGTCAAGCTTGGTGTTGCACGAATCATATCCGTATCAGGAGAGATGTTAGAGGCTTGATGTGGAGAAGGCGCAGATACAGCCCGTGGGAGAGAAGCCGGGTGGTCAACTGTTCTACTGGCCTTGAGTTTCTCCTCATCTGAATATTCAATCGGATGTCTTAGATCTTTCATCAAGCCTACAGCACAGGCTATGATGCTTGACACCTCCCCATCATAATCTGACACGACATGGTTTTCATTCCAAAGAGGAATATGTAGCCTTGAACTCTCCTCAGCAATCACTTGATACACTGTGGGCAAGAAATCAGGAGGATGCGGGAGCTTAGTTTTTGGAGAGTTCTCAAAATTTGGCAACTGTCCCTTTTCAAGATCGTTCATGCATTCCTGGCGAATCACCTTAAATTTATTCCATACTTGTCCTTTGGAATTTTCCAAGTCGAACACTGGGAGACACTTTGTGGTTTCAGGCTCATTTTTACCTGTGTCTTGGTCACATATAATAGTAATATCTCTATCCACTAATAAAAGGTCCGTCGTAGGATGACCATCTACTCCACTACTTTTACCATTAGCCTTGAGATCATTAGAGTTCAATCCTGTGACTGCAATTTCTGAACTTGGGCTTTTAGCATTTTCGGCAATGGAGGCTGGGCTAACAAGTTCCGGTTCTCTGCTTGCTTGAATCACACCATCATCACAGGGAACTCCGTCTGTCAAGGGTTGGCATGCAGGATTCTCCATTTCCGACACAACACCCACACCTTTTTTAGAAGCTTCATGGCTCGCATTCAAAACAGGTTTTTCACTCTCAGTTTCTTCATCTTTGCTGCAAGCTTCCCTAGTTTCAAATCCAGTAATAGACTGCTTCATCTCTCCTACATCGGTAGATGTTGCTTCCGTCTTTCCGTTGGTAAGTAGTTTCATATCAGCAGCCTCTTGTTTCACATTATTGGTAGCAGCCGCATGACTAGATATTACAGAACCAAATGAAAGCAGCAGCTGCAGTCGTTGAACCCAAACACAGGCTTCAAGTAGAAGCTCCCATCTCAATCGATTCAAGCAGAGAGGATTGCATACTGATATACCATTGTCCACACATGCACTTTTGATCTTCTCCTGGATTATAAATACAAGTCAAAATAGGCCGAAACGATAGCTCATCCTACAGAAAAACAACTACTAGCATAACAGAATGAAGGAGAACACCGTCGCTAACCTCAAATTCATCACGCTCAGAAGCTAACATATCTTCAATATATAAGAACTGTTTCAGAGAACCATCCAACTTAAAAGATACCCCAGTAAACTGAGGTTTGGTCTTCTTCAAATAGTCCGCGATCTCAGTAAACATCATCATGCCTTTTGTACATACCTACAGCAAACAGAGGAAGCATATCAATCTAAAAGTGTAATTTGACTAGACTAAATGTTCCTTTTCTGACGCAAATAATTTGATGAACTTTAAATTGTTTTCTTTGTTGATGAAAAAACTCTCATGATGGATCCCAAAGGTATAATAACAGAAAAGAAGCAAATAAAAGAGGATTTACATTCTCAGTTTCTTTCTTCATCCATTCATCTTTGATTGAATTTGTGAAACACATCTTCTGAGATGGCACAGAAACCGTATAAGTTGCAACCTGGGAGTACCTGAACATTGCAACCATGGGGCCTAAACTGCAAGTTGCACGAACACAGGAGATAGTTAGACCATGAACACAAACATCAATATTTTCAAACAACAGCAGGAATAGGGCGAATTTTTTTCCCCAAATCAGCAGGGGATGCTAGAAAGGAACCCAAGTACGAAAACTCAACTCAATCGTTGTCATTGTTTTTTTCAAGCCATAATCCACCACATACCCAACAAAATCGAGTACTAGATCAAGCCCTCACTCAAACACCAGCTTGTCCCATTGATTAGGCGCTAACATCAAGAGTGTCCTGGTAATTCAATTGGACTATAGAAGAGAAGTGTTTTAAAGAAAACATGACAAGCTTCTCCAGCCATACCCAAAAAAAAAAAAAAAAAAAGCTTCTCCAGGCCCGGCCTGAAATCGTATTACAGAATGCAAAGGAGAATAATATGCAAAGTCTTAGCCAATAGGTTGTTCTTACCCAAAAAATTGGAGGAAGTCCCTGTGGAGAGAATGTCCACAGCTGGCCAACCTATTAAATGAAGAATCGCTTGAAAAGCTAAGCTCCAAGAACTTTCCAAAAGACAATCCACGTGCGGAGCTCGACATCAGCACTCTTTTCGTAGATCGAGCAATGCCAGTTTTAGGGTTGCATTTGCCACAACAACTCCACATCCATAATTTCCCTTCAGAAAAACCTGGTAGATGCTTCTTCTGAAGATGCTTGACTCTTATGGTCA
>JAOVYX010003723.1:0-10791 GCA_035668315.1 Drosera spatulata
TCTATTTGTTAGATGGAAAAAATACCTGATTGTTCTAATGATTCCAGGCTGTTGTTGCTTCTGGTGCAATCAGTGCTTTTATCAATCTCCTTCAAAATCCCGAGTTCGATGCAAAGGAAAAGGCTGCATGGGTTAGAAATGTTACATATGAAGCCTCGAAGGATCAGATCAAATATGCTTGTCTCTTGCTATTGCTTTCCCCTTTTCCTCTGGAGTCTGGAATCTCAGAAGGTTATTGTGTAGGTTTCTAGTGGATGAAGGCTGTGTAAGAACCCTGTGCAATCTCTTGGATTCTTGGGATCAGGAGACTCTGAAATTATGCTTGCTAGGCCTGGAGAGTATCTTGAAGGCTGGGGAATAGGAGAAGAACTTGGAAAGTAGTGGAGATGGCAATGTTTATGCCCATAAGTTTAAAGAAGCTGAAGGTGTGCAGATGAAGAGAAAACTCCTGAATGATGATGGCGACGAGATACACCAGATGGCTGCAAGAATTCTTGAAAGATATTTTTTAAAAAAGAAGAGGATGATGTCGTCAGTCGACTAAGAACTATGAGGTCGGTTTGGGTGAGAGGGAAGCTGGATTTCATTTTGGTAAGAGGTATGATATTTATTTGGACCTTGTACTTGTCGTTGTTCTTCTCAACTGCCGATTTCGCACTTCAGTACTGCAAATCATCTCTTTCAATCTTGGCTGAGTGGCATGCATAAGCAGCATAACAAGCAATTAAGCATTGCATGAGTGTCAACTGTGTATAAGGTGCCTAATCATGCTCATTAAAATTTCCGTGGCTTCGATTTTCAGTCATCTGTTAATCTAGGTTGCTTACTGATGCCAAGGCGCTCCAGAGTGCCAAGGCCTCTTCCTAGTCAAAAGTACAATTTTAGGTAAAAAGTGCCTCATATGGCTCGAAGTGCAGGATAAAGAGAAGCACATGCCTTCTTGTGTTGCATTGGGCTTAAGCAAGCACTTTGGATACCTTTTTTGAGTGAATATTACCATCTTAATCCTATTTAACTTCTAGTAGAGTCTAGATTAAAACTTTCTTCAATTTCTGTCGGATGCTAACTTATGTCATTTAGTTTCTTGTCGAAAGTTCACAATTATTATATCATGAACTTATCTATCATGGGTATGCATTTTTCTGTTCAATCAATTCAACCCGTTGTTATTTGCTTATCTACTATGCCATTTTACTTGGCCAACTAGTGTACAATGCTTCTGGTTTGTTGCTTATCAATAGTATCGAATGTGATAATTTCTTTTCCGTGTTTAGCAGGTTGGTCCCTTGGCAGCAGGCTTGTACATATGAAGTCCTCGAAGTCGAAAAGATGGAAGAACTTTCCTCATTTTGAGCTTGCCGTCGCTTTTTCTTGTCGTACAAGTACTTGGACTGTGCTCCGTAGCTGGTAGGAAATCTAGGCGTGCCTCTGTACTTCTATATTGTTTCAGGCTTTCAAAGTCATTGTAAATCAAGGTATGTGTGTAGTTTTAAGACTGCTTTACTTCACATGGTACTTTGAAACGGGGTATGGGTTGATAGTGCTGATAGTTGGAAGTTTTACATACCGTTATATCATGTTTCGATCTTGTATAGTGTCATGGTCGATTTTCTCAGATCTTTTTTACGAGTATAAATCGTAAATGATATGTTCTTAGATCTTGCTTATCTAGTTATCTTGTTTAGGTTTTTACATTATTAAGGTTCGTGAATGATTGATCTCATATGGAGAGTATATCGTCCTCGAGTATGCCCATGCGAATACCTTGCATCATACTTCAGTCAGTTTTACACTTTATAGATTTTGAAGACATGAATTGATTATGTATTGGTTAGATTTAGGTTGTCATTGTTACTCTGGATTACACATGTCAATCAGCTTCCTCAGAACTATTTGCCCATACTTGGATTACCGACTGTTAAAGCCGGTCATCTCACCCCAGAGATTTTCAAGTAAAAGAAAACCAAAACGAAATGAGTCTGAGTTGACAGTCACTACTCGAGTTTTCCTAAAGACTTGGATTTAGCGTACAGAAGTTGAAATACTGGTGCGATCTTATGTCTGCGAATAAACATCACCAGCACGAATGTGTTTGCTGCCAAAAACAGCAAGCTCGCCAACCAAAGTTGCAAGAACACGTATGGCCCCTGAACTCCAGCACGTAACCCCACATTAGCCAATGAGTCTGAGCTACCATCCAACACAGGATACATGTAACACCTTCCCACTTGAGTTTCATGTTGCTCCATGGTAGTATGATGGCCAACAAGCAAAAAAACCAGACAAAGTACTGTGCCGTGATCACCTGCAACACAGTTCAAGAACTGTTAGAGAAACAAAGTGGAGGACTGATGCTTCATCAAGGATGATCAATTTCTGCAAACCTTGTTGAATGCAACAAATGCCACTGTCTGCGCAAAGAAACAGAATGGGAGATCTCGTGCAAAGGTGAAAATGAGAGCCAGCTGCAACGCCAACTGTGGCAGGAAAGATATAAGCTTCTCCAACAACGAAAAATCATGCTCGTACTCGTAGTGGAGGTATGTGATAGAAATATGTGGAGAAATTGTGGCTTGGATCGGTACGAGTTACATGATAGAGCAGTGCTTCATTAAGAAACTCCCAGCCATACAGGTATTTAATTGGACCTAAATTTCAACAAGAATGTATTTAATTGTGCTTCAACAAGAATCCAACTCTTCCCTAGATTTTTTTGTTTATTCCTCAAAAATGTATTTAATTGGACCTAAATTTCACTACTCATATCAACGTAACATTGACCCATAACATTGCTCATGCCAATTGGATCTAAATTTTTCTTTATACTCTCTCTGTCCTATTTTTCTTTCGATGTTCCATAATAATTATAATATATCATATTTTAAAAGTTTTTATCTACAAATAATACAAAATCAATCAAATTCAGTTACAGTACATCCATTATCTACTCTTTACAATAAATCCCACAATAAAAAAAAATTCTTTCTTCACCAAATTCAAAAAAAAATAAAAAATTCAATACATATATAAAATCTCGTATCAATTTATGACATTTGTTATAAGACGAAAGGAATAATATAATACTCTCCTTTTTTTCTCATTTCAAAAACAAAAAACAAAAAAAAAAACCATATTACTTAACTCCCATTGAGTAAGATCGTTCTATCATTAAACATAATCCCAATTTATGTCTCAGTATGGTTCTTTCCCAAAAAATAAAAAATAAAAAACTTCTTAGTACGGAGAAAAAATTTGTGCAAAACAGTTCATCAAAGTATGGTTTTCAAAAGCTTTCGAAGGATGTAAAACATCTTTATGAGTTAATGAAAGCTTAAGGTTCGTTATAAAATAAAATTAAAAACCAAAAAAACACATGGAACTCAGGTGAGTTCCAACCACAATCAGTTTTCAACTCGACAACAAGCTTCTCCAACTTTGTTTTCCTTTAGTCAAAACAGCCTCAACATGAATCATACAAGATATAAAACACTTCACATCACTAATTGTATCTATGAACCAATCTCTCAACAAGGGAAAAAGGAAAGGCAATTCGTGTTAAATTACAGAAGAAAAAGCAGAAGAAGAAAATAAAAATAAAAATGACGAGGGGCCAGAAACGCAACTGTGGACATATATGCAACGCAAATCCTCGTAAAGTGAGGTTCTCATTTTCCTTCTCTGAGCGTCTCCCCAAAACCTAGACTAACCACGTTGTGATCTTTCTACTGGATGACTTTCCGACAGATAAGCTTGCTGACTCTGGTTGAGAGTATCATCCACGGCAAGATCCCAACCTGCACATATCATGGCCACAAGAATGCATCATGCTAGATGGAGGGGAAACAGAGATAGTAACAATCATCCAGCAACAATTGAAAGCGGAACCTCATCAACCTCTGGATCTCAACTACATGGCGGAGAAACAACATATAAGATAATGGCACACTTCATATCCTTCCCATTTTGACATTTTAAAACGAAAAGTTTTTCAACTGTGGAACAATAAGAACAAAGAGGTTTTGATTTACACACCATAACCTTGTCATCAGCAAAAAACCCAGCTTTCCATGATAATACTTTTCCTGCAGGAGTGAACCAGGTTAAGGTTTTATAAAAGATATGAAGAGTTATTCCTAAGATTAGACCATACGTATTGCAAGAAGGATGTGCAACACAATAATATTCAATTATGCAAATGCAACCCTCCGACTTGGGCAAATCTCATAATTTTTGGTTGCGTTGATTAAAAAAAATAATCATGTTTGTTTCCTATAAGAAGAACCACTTATAGGGTTTCACTAACATGATAAGGAAATCAATAAAATACAAGGCAAGGGATCTAACCAAAGGGTTGGACAAGTTCCTTAGAAATAGCAGCCACCGGGGATCCCCAAAACCAAATCGCAAGCACGAAGTAAGTCAATATCTGCATCAGATGAGTATTGATAGAAAGCACTAAAACCTCCACAGAACAAGAAGAGAATTTTGCATAACAGCATTGCACACCTTTATAGGCATCATAGCCTTCATATACGGATCACAGGATGATTTCTTCTCCTTCATCTGCACCTCTTGTACTACAAGATATAAACACCTTCAGAGGCTCACATAAGTCAAATAGCTAGCAATTGAATTCCAACCATAAGAAAAGGCCAAATATGTTTACAACTTCAGATCAGGAAAAGTTCAAAACTTTTTACCAGCCAAACTCCATTCTCCAACATTAGATACTTCTGACAATTAACCTTAAAGGTAGGCCACAGTTCGAAACTAATGGGCTCAGCGGTAACCACGATTCATGAGTAGGAACCCTTGCAAGCACATATGGCTGAAGAATACAGAAAGTAGCAAAAGGGAGGGCCTAGGAAGTCGGAACCCTAATGCATTACAATGATCTAAGCAAAGAAAACAAATCTTTCACAAGCCATACATGAGCTGCTGCCAATTAATTTTACTTCCATAGAATGTAGCCTTGCCCACTTTCCAAGAGTAAATTTATAGTTTAATTATTGGACGATATTTCGAAAGGGTTATTTGTGCTCTAAAAAAACACATGTGCTAGTATCATGGATCATATTGCCATTAAGAATTAAGAGACATCTTCTGATCCATACTATTCACACCTTCCCGTCTTAACTCTTTCGTGTCCGCCCTACCTTTTAATCTCCTGTTTCCCCCAGGTTCTACATCATACCAAATGACAGCTCTATTCTGAACGACACAGGTAAGTCACTCTATGCTACCTCTCTAAAGTACCTGATTTTCTATTTTCTAACAAATCAAAATTTTCATGATCATAGCCATATAAAAAAGAGCTATGTTTATTCAATGAACATCGAATTTTACTAACCCATTTGTGGTATATCAGGAAGACACAATTCCATACTTTATGGGCAAAGACAGTGCAATATGATGAGCCATATTTTGTAAGGTCTCTTACTTTTTGCAAGTTCCTTTTCCTTGGCGGCAGCGATCCTCCTTAATTTTGCAGCTTGTGCAAATGTCGATGGCCTACAAACATAAAAGGAAACAAGTTGCTATGCAGCAATGAATCAAAAACTTAACCTGAACAGAACTGAAGTCAATTTCTTTGACTCAAGGAATTCTAGGAGGAGGCAGCAGTGGGGCGGGGTTGTGCAGAAAAGCCCTCGACGGCTGACTTACTGTGAGTATGCACTTGCTTCCTTCAGGAGTTCGCGTATCTCTGCCCGCAGTTTGAGTTCTGTCTCACTCAAAGTTCCACTCTACATGAAGAATGAGATTGTGTCATGTCACATAACCAGTGAAAGCATTTAAAGAGGGAATCAACAGTTAGAACATTCACACACAAATAATGGCATACACACCTAAACAAACACCATAAGTAACGCCAAAGGACCGGTCCTGCCTTCCTCTTGTTGCACCTAAAAATTAATTAGAATAGTTTAAACGGTCTAATACCCTATCGCAGCATGCCAATATGACATTCTCCAGAAGCATAATATTTCCACAGCCTGCCTTATTGAATTAACTGAATAAAGGAAGATTGTGTACTGAACAGCATTAAGGAAGCACTTCATCCTTGTTGGCTTAATAACAAAGACAATTTTGGATAGTTCTATACCAACGAAGGAACAAACTTGGCGCATCTAGACTTGGTCCGCAAAATCATTCAGTTTGTCCATAGCAATTACCATCAATGAATTTTAAGTACGGTCGGAACTTTCTAACCACCCATATGTTCAAAATCGGAAAATTAGTTCCAAATGTTATTCCACCAAGATGACGCCGAGCCGCCGCCGCCGCCACCAACAACAACAACAAACCCGTTAATCCCAGTCATCGACAAGGTCTAAGGAGGGCGAGATGTACATAATCTTCCCTTCCCTCTGTTGCAACGACAGAGAGACTATTTTCTAATACCCTAAGGAGCGCTCATCCGGAGCCGGACCTTTAAAATGAACTAACACAATGATGAAATTCAAATTAAAAGGAAAAAAGGATGGATATTGGGTGGGTGGTGACCTTGATGTGGTGTTCGAGGTATCTGGGGAGAAACTGGATGACGAAAACGATGATGAACACTGTCGGAGCTGCCAAACTGTTTCCTTGTTCCACCGAATCTTCCATTTTCGAAGATTGATCCCCCAAATTCTTCAACCCTGAAAATCCCCAGAGAGAAAGAGAAACACAGACAAAATCAAAATGGATCAACCCAACCCAGCAGCGGTTGAACGACCCGCGAGATGAGGCCTGAGAGGGGGATGGCACACGTCGTCTCATCAAAATCGGATCAACTCAACCCAACCACGCCGAGAAAGATGGGAAAAGCGACACGTATTTTCCATGGATGACGTCATTGATTGAAAACGCGGCGTCCTGCAGCAATGGAAACGAAAGTGTATCGGGCTTTGAGGCCCAGAAGAAGGCTTGAAAAAATTGTATCGGGCTTTGAGGCCCATCCACTGATACAGCCCACACACACACTGGCACTCTGGCACTGCTGCGAGAGATCAGAGAACCCAACCGCATCCCTTTCCGAGTACAGTACACGAATGCGCTTCGTTTCGTCGAGAGAAAATCAACATCATTGGTTTGGTTTCTATTCTCTGAGCTTTTTAGGGTTTCTGGGGTCAGAATCAATCATCATGTACGGTGCTTACGGGCCAAAAGGGGGGTATGTATGCTAATCTCTCTTTCGATTTCTGCGATTTCCCAATCCTTGCAAGGATAATTTCGGATGTGCTTTTCCGTGCGTGTGCAGTTTTGTGTTATAGGGATTTAGATGACACAATAACAAACTGCTTTGGAATCCAATCCGTCTACGGCACGAAATTGGGCCGAATTGTTCTCTACAAGCCTTCTTGTTTTGTGGCTATCGGCCGCCAATTACGTTTCTACCACCACTCTTTAGGGTTTTAGGGTTCAGATGCTCATCTGTTCTTCAAAATACTCTCTACTCAGTAATTTGTCAAGTTAATTGCTACATGAGTTCTACGGTACGTTGCCTTACAGTCAGTAGGTTTAGGGTTTCTCATCTATAATATTGTCAATTTCTCAGCATTGAATCATTAGGGAGAATCTCTTGTGTGATAGATTCTGTCCATTGAAAAATCTTTGATTCTTTGGCACGGTGTATGTCTTGTATCATGACTTGTGATGACAATTGGATCTTATGCTTGGTTTTCCCTTGGCTAAAATCTTGTTCAAAATGGATACCAATTTCCACCCAATATATTATACACTCTTTCATTGTGTCTGCATCATGTTTTATGACTGATGTCCTTCTAGTGCTTTTGTATGCTTTACTTTGTGATCAATCTGTAGCTCA
Source organism: Drosera spatulata (assembly GCA_035668315.1). Lineage (NCBI taxonomy): Eukaryota > Viridiplantae > Streptophyta > Magnoliopsida > Caryophyllales > Droseraceae > Drosera > Drosera spatulata. The sequence goes on from JAOVYX010003723.1 coordinate 7,811, forward strand.
AATTCGTTTTGGGACTTTTAGGAAGAGGGTAGGCTTAACTGTTACCCGTGCTGTTCAGAGAACCCCCTTTTTTTAATTTTTTGGGTACTTAAGAATTAAGATGTGCCATATCAGCAACAGAAACCGTGGGTTGGGTCTGGTTATATTAACGGGTTAAGTGGGGGATTCTTTTTTCTTGTGGGTATGAAAAGGGCGATCTTGGGAACCGGGGGGGTTGAGGACGGGTACGAGGTGGGATCAAAGAGAGCAAGAATGACGGAACCAAATCCCTACTTCGCAGTGAACAGCGGAGCAAGCGGGTTCCAGCCTTATGCTTACTATGGAAGCAGCTTTCGATCATCTGGATTACCGGTCGTTCGTCTGAGGGGCCTCCCTTTCAACTGCACTGACATGGACATCCTGAAGTTCTTTGTTGGTTTCGATATTGTTGATGTGCTTCTGGTCAATAGAAGTGGTCGCTTTTCAGGAGATGCCTTCGTGGTCTTTGCTTCAACCGTGCAGGCTGACTTGGCTCTTCAAAGAAATAGACAGAGTATGGGTCCACGATATGTGGAAGTTTTCAGGTGCGGGAAGGAAGAATACTACCATGCTGTCGCTGCAGAAGTGAACTATGAAGGAGCTTATGACTATGAGTATCGTGGCAGCCCTCCTCCTTCAGGCCGTCCAAGGAAGGACAAGGACCAACTGGAGTACACTGAGATACTCAAGCTACGTGGTCTCCCATACTCGGTGACGAAACCAGATATCATCAAATTCTTTGGAGACTTCTATCTTGTAGAAGACAAGATACGCATTGCACGCCGTCCAGATGGGAAATTCACAGGCGAGGCTTATGCAGAGTTTACTTCTGCAGATGAGGCTAAGAGGGCGATGTGCAAAGATAAGATGACTATCGGTTCGCGATATATAGAGCTGTTCCCAGCGACACCAGAGGAAGTTAGACGTGCAGAGACAAGAGGCAGGCATTAATGTTGGTTTCCTGGATGGTTTCTCATTGCTCCGTGCCTTTTAATTCGTGTAGCTCATATCCAGAATTCTGGGATTTCATATGTTAAATTAGAGTGGAGGACATTTCTTTTTGGATCTTCCTAGTCAGATTTCCTTGCGAACTTGAGTTCTATCAACACTGCACAGGTCTTGCAAATTTGCTTAACTGTTCATCGTTGTTAAGATTAGGTTGAGCTGTTTTGATTATTATTCATTGACATGCACTTAGCTCTTTGCTTGTTTTCCGCGGGTTGATTATTCTTATCTTTCTTGAATGGCCGTCAACCGCAAGTTTTCAGTACATAAGGTGGTGGATGGGTTGCTGCAGAACTTGTGTGTAGTAAGAAATGGTATATTGAGATGGCCGTGCACCAGCCCATGATATCACAATGTCCACGATGTATTTTGCAGGGAGTATATATCCGATGAACATGGGGCGTAGGGTGAAATTTTCTATCAATAACGATCGCTATTATGTTCGTGAAACTTGAGATAAACTGTTGGTTCAGGAATGTGTTTTTTGTCATTCTAATTGCTAGGGGTAGTTCTACTGATTCGTTCAACGAAGGGCTACATCAATAGATCATTTGATCGGGGTTTTCACCTTTGCATTCTGTGAATCAGATCCTGTATTCCCGTTGAATAAAGTCGATCTGTGTTCAAGGCTTGTCATTTTTATCATCATATATTCACAGGGGTTAATTTTGGCGAATTGATTTAACTTTATGTGATTTTCAGATTTGTTCATTTATTTGAGGGCATTAAAAAAACAATCTTTTTGTTATTCGTAATATGAGTAAGATTATATATATTTTGTTCTCTCTAGATCCCGTGGATGACGGGATACTTGGTAATTGTTGTTATATATATTCACACAGGTCGTCATGTTGGGTTCTAGATCCTAAAGATTGAAGCCACGTTCCTATATGCTAATAAGAAAAGGAATGGTACGAGTTGGGAATTGGTGACCAATAAGACACAAAGTTGCATCGGTGCTTATTTCGGATATCCGCCACAATCTGTGGACTGGCATAAAAGAGGTTGTATTGTATGTCTCGATCAGCCGATCAAGATCAATTTGGTAGATTCACTGTCTAAAAACTTCAAGACTCGAAGATAAAAGTTCCGTTTTATAGGAAAGGACAAGTACTAATGTTCTCCTTCAGTGGCCCAAGTTCTGGACTCTGAGCTGAAGACTAATGCTGTGTTTGCTTCGGTGGAATAGAGGAAGGAAAGGAATGTACCATTAGGTCAGAATGAAAAAAAAAAAAAAGGTTTATTTTGCCACTTGAACGGAATACATCATTAAGAAATATAATCATATTTCTTTGATTATCTTGATTTTCATTCCTTATCATAGGGTAAGGATTGGTCGATTCCAGACGAAAAAGGAATGAATCTTTTTCATTTCTTTTATAAATTAGAACTAAAACCAAAAAAAATTAAATTAAAATGAATTCAAATATAATTATAATTAAAATAATGAATTATAAAATTATAGAATTATAAAAATAAAATAATAAAGTTAAACTAAAAAATAAAAACTAAAAATCGAAAATCGAAAATTTAAACTTACAATTTAATTAAAAATTTAAAATTAAAATAGAATTAGAATTAATTTTTAATTAAATTAAATTTTAAAAAATTAATTAAAGTTGAATTTTTTAATTTTTTGAAATGTTTATTTCCATTCCAACCGTACTAAACAAACAACTCATATGATAATCACTCTTTTCATTCCTTACTCTATTTTTTCAGATATTTTATTCCATTTTTTCTCAAACTCATTCCTGCCAATCAAATAGTACGCTAATCGTTCAGCATTTCAAAGCGAAAGGTACTGCAGCAGTGTGGCAGGTACATGCCATTAAGAACCAGCCTAAGATGAAAGAGATGTACAGATAAAAAAACAGAAGATCAGCTAGTGAGACTTACTTTACGAGGAGGACCGGAGCTGTACTAATCCCCATCCCCATCCCCATCCCTTCCCTCCC
>JAOVYX010003724.1:0-10791 GCA_035668315.1 Drosera spatulata
GTTATGGCAAGGGAAGGGAGGAAAGCTTAAGAAGAAGATGATTTGCATGAAAGTGGGATTAGCTAGTGGAGTTTTTGATGGAGTCGGTGTGGTGCGTGGTGGAATCAAAGAAAGAGGAGTGGAGATGGTAGGAGAAGTGATGGGGAGAAAAGGAGGGAAAGTGGGTTTTATTTTAAAAAAACATCCCCGTTTCGTTTAATCGCATGATTAGTTAATTAATTCTACATCTTCTACAGTCTTCGCTCAAACTTTACCACCACGCTCAAAAAATCATATTTTTAATTAACATATAATTTTTCAAATTTTTCCGTGATAAAAAGTTATCCCAACTTCATCACAAGTTTTAATGTTCTGAACGTAACGTTATGTCTCAAAACTTTGAAACGTAATTCGTTTCTTACTTTTAATTTATTACAAAGAAAAAACGCATATTTTCGTTGCATTTATTAATTTTTGAACTATTATTCGATCACAAATTTTATATTTATTTAATTGTAATTTTATGGGGCTTTACAGTTTAAGTCTCGACTATCAACCCTAAAATTAATTAAGTCTAACTAGATGTAAGAATTGAATCTGAAGCAAATGAGATGAAATCGAATGCCCTACACCTTTAATATTATTGATTCCCATCATCTTGTTAGAAATTTATTTCACCATTCTATTTTAGTTTATCTCAAAATCATTCAATCTTAATATTATCTCATTCCATTTATGTAGAATACCAATTTTATATGCAAATGTGATCCCAGTGGGACGATACTCTATTCAATATTATGTTACTTGTTGGGTTTTGGGTTTCTTTCGCTCTTAACTCCTGCTCACGGGATCGCCTCCCTGATACCCTAGAATTGATGATTATGGTCCTCTTTAGTGTGTCGGTCTGACTCGTCTTGTCCCTTTACTACCCCTCGGTTTCGGTTTAGCTGGTGTCTGAGGTCTCTGGGTGGTGGAGCATCAGAAGGAGGTGTTCTCAGGTCGGGAATCGAGTTACTGCTCTAGTTGCTAGGCCCTGCTCCCTGTGAAGGAAGCCTTTGGCTTATGAGATCAGTTATTACTCTCGTGAGGGTGATATTCTGGTTTTCCATCTGGGTTTGAAGGACGGCCAACATCTCGATTATGACCAAATCTTGGGCTTGTGGTCCTTGAAACTCCTCCTCCCGATCTACTGCTACATTGGTCATATTTTCCAGCCAAGGTAGAAGGCTGAGCCGGGGTTGGTTAGCACTCTTGGCCTGTTCGATGTTTCTGGTAATGTGGCGCTTTCGAGTCTTCAAATAGGGTCCCACGATGAACGTCAAATTGTTTGTGTGGGAAACCGGGTAGGTAGGTCGGGATTTTTGAGCCCACATGGTATTTATGTGGCAGAATATTGTTGTTGGGTCCTGTTCTGTGCTCATTTCTTCTACACACCAAAAACAAGAAACCGGTTAGCCGGCCCGAGGTGTTTTCCTCGGGGATCGGCTCCTATGCTTAAGTCAGTATGAGTTTTACAGAAAAGTCCCGAAAATGATTACAGAGTGGGGTTCGAGTAAACTTACTTTTTTGGATTGATGGGATAGGTATTTATAATAAAATAGTCTTTCTTTTTGGTCATAGATTTGACATGATCTTATGGAATTGATGATCACCCATCCACTTTATGTCATGTCTCTTTTTTTTAGATAGTTGGCTTAATAATGTTGAACCTTATTTGGAAGCTTTAACTCATTAAAAGTGCTTGATTTTAGTATCAACTAGGGGCAAGTGACTACTCTAGCATTTAATGAACCTGAGTTTTGATAGCGTAGAAGTGTTCAAGAAAAAATAAAAATTTTTCTGGCTAACTTCCTGTTACACCGAGACTTTTGTCTATCTTCTACTCTTTATTGCTCTGGAATTACAAAAGAAAAGCTTGATTTTTCCCAACTCCCAAGCTTGTCCTTAAATAGTATACAGGATACATGTATTGTACATGAGTTTCATGATTAAAATAAATCCTATCTCACCGTAGGCTTTTATATTGAGACATAAAAATCATCTTAATCATTAAGAAAACTTCGCTTCATTTATTGAACCAAAACGAAGTTTCACTAGAGTTAATTGGTTTTGCATCTGTTCCGCTATATATTGGTGAGTAGCTGTATTTTTTCAAATCCACTCAATTGTGTGTATGGATAAAAGCGAAACACATGTGCTCGTTTACCTCATCTAGGAAACTAGCACGCGCGGTTAGGATGCAAATTACATCCTTAGGTATCTAACTACAAACTCGAGGTTATCTTGGGTCGGCTCCCTTACTTGGAAGTATCAGAAGAGCTAAGGTAAGGGATATCATGTCTTTGTATTTTCCCGTGACTGTAAATCTTTATAGCATTGGTAGTCGGAAATTGGAATGCATGGACCGTTACATGATACCAAGCTTCAAATGGTCGGTCGAGGTTGGTCCATGGCACAAATATTATTGTACAGCTATCTTGCAATATTGGTTATCAGTCTTAACACAGGTAGTCTCTCAAGTTACGGAGTAATATCTGATTACACTTTTCCCAACAACAGCTCTGTCTTTTGGTTAACGCGATCTTATCCTTTGGCTGCTTGGACCTCAATTAGTTTCACTTATATGATACTGTAATTTTTGTTTATTGTTATAAATCTTCGGCATTTCAGAGTGATCGATGATTGGAGTGTGAACCTTTGATAATTTGTACCTCGGCACTTCACAACCATTTTTCTAGTACCCGCTAACTGCAGGTATACCCTCTTACATTAAGAGGGACTTACAATAATCTTCACCCTTATTTGTCGGTATACATAACTTGATCATGGTACTACAAGTTATCAAAGGTTCACACTTCACAATGCACTCGGTACCTAGAAAAGATAACTAAAAGGTTTATCACAGGGCGAAGGGTAGTACGGGTTGGTCGGATTTGTGCAACCATCCAAAATCATATGATCAACCACGGACGTGGGATGAAAGGAATCGAAAAACAGGTGTGTCGAACGATTGGGGCACAAGAGGCTTGAGATGATCGGTACATTCGGAAGAGCATCTGGTATCGGAATGCAGGTGCCGTTTGCATATGTCGTGCAGCATGGATTACTGCTATCTAGTAATCCTGCAACAAAAGCATGACCCAAGAATTATAAATCCTACTTATATAAATTAGGAAATTTGGTCAGTATTAAACCTCTCTGGATATATGTATATAAATGAACTTGAATTATTTTCACGCTTTCTTATGCAAATGTCTTTTTGGGACTGAAACACACATAGCCGTTGGGTCCATTAGATTCCGATATCATATTAAACCTATGAGGTTCCAACTCATAATCCATTAACGATAAATGGAGTGACCAAAGATCTATATATACACTCGATAAATTATTCTCGACCGTATCTTATTCGAAATAAGGAATGATCAGGAAATCAGTTATGCTGTGTTCTAATTCCATAAATGGTTGCACATTTCCATCCCATATAGTCAACGATATGCATTTGCTCCAGTTACAACCGTTGAGAGCTGTTTTCACTGTAATCTATGATATAAATAGAAAAAAGAGAATTTGTTATTAATAACATATAAATTGTGTTTTGGTACGACACATTTAATGATGAAGATTCTTTTATTTTTTGAAAATTTTTAATCATTTAATCTCTATCATCCATTCATTCCTAATAATACATAATGTTATCATTATATTTTCAAATCATATATATATAGTGCTAGAATCACAATTTTTTTTTTTTTACTGATATATTGAGCCTAATGGACCAAATACACTAACGTATATAAATATACAGCGCTTCACGTTCTTTTTGGTTGGTATATTGGGTCTAATGGGCCTAGTCTAATACAGTAGTATGAGCCTTGATTCTTAATTGAATCAAACGTATAAATAAAGATGAATCCAAATGTGTAAAAGACAACTTATTCCTCATTGAAGCTTCATAAAAATCTCACATATTTTATACAACATATTTTTTTATTGTAACACCGTAGAAAGCCTCATCACACACATATATATCCATATGAAAAAGAGATAGTTAAATTGAATTTTGTTAATTGGTAAAAGTGAATCAATATAAATCACTCATTTGTCTCAACTATCTTTTTTATCTTCTAGTGAGAAAAAAAATCAATGATGATGATTAAATCATTTTTTCAATCAATGGTTACAATAAACTCACTTTAGTCAATTGACCAAAGTGAGTTTTGCCAAATCAATCATATATATATATGGAAAAATGGGGGGTGCACTTACCGCAGTTTACAGGAGGCTGCAGCTCTAACAGGTTTAAGTAATAACTATCATTTTTTAAAAAGTTCAAAATTTAAAATTTTAAACACAAATTGCTTTTTTAAAAACTATGGGTAAAACTGCAACGTGTAGACTAAAGTTACCGTAGCCCTTCTTTTCTCAATATATATATATCGATTTAGGGTGTTACAGTTTAAAATTGATTTATTATTTATTGAAATATCAAATAAAACATTGGTTTTGAAAACAAGAAGTTTAGACTTAAGTAATTTATGAAAATCTTATCATAGATAAATTTAAAACTAGATCTATTAGATATTTGGACAAACATAGATATTTGATATATGACACAGAAATCATAAAAACAATAAACAATAAATATCACATCATAATTCTAAGACATCGTCTTTTTTTGTGGGACGGAGGGAGTAGTACATTGTTTTTCATCTACGTGATTCTAAGATCAAGATATTTTTTTCATAATTATTTAGACGAATGAGTCACCTAGTTGATATTAACTAATTAATCCATATTGGATACAACTTTTGGAGAGTATGTAAGCCAATTGTGACCTATATTTACGAATGAAAATATATGAGTGAAGTAATATAATAGTTTGAATAATTATATGAAATTAAAACTGAACGCTATTATTCAATAAAAAAAAAAGTATCAGTCTACTTGAACTAGCGTATGAGTTGATCGCTTACCACACGACGATGGGTTAATGGTGCAATTCCTGGCAAATGTCCAGATATCGGTATAGATGACCTTGACTTCTGTGTGGTTGGCAGTTAAGTTTGTGAGTACAACCCTGAGCTGTTCATTGTATAGATTAACACAGTCGTTCTGGGTTTCGTTGCACGTATTGGGCGGGCTCCCGCTGGCCATCCTTTCATACGGAGTACAACCAACAGGTGCGACATTTGCTACTATGAATTTCGTACAGCCAAGGCTATATAACTCCTGTAAGTTTCGACATTGAATAAGGTGAATAACTTAAGTTATTGTTCGAGTGAGAGGTCAAGCTATATTTCAAAACAAGTTAGGAAACAAGTAGCTAGAGATACCTGTATTTTACAAGACATGTTAGTGGCAAGGATTTCAGCGAATTGCGAACAAGTGTATTGTTTGTATTCCGAATAGAGGGGAAAGGGACTGAAGTAGTTGTTGATGTAATCGTTGTTGCCGATAACTATTCCGCATATACTTTGAGACATGTACTGATTAAAAGCAGTCTGGTTGTTTGGGAAGTTGGCACCCTCTATTTCTTTAAGTGCAGCTTTAAAGTTCTCCAATTGCATGTCGAAATCCGAGCATTCTAGCTGCAAAAAGCACGTAACAACGAAAATGTATATAGAGTTAGTGACTTTTGCAGTTAGACAAAAGATAGAAGATCTCCTATGTTTTCAAAGGCGAACTATCTGGTTTACGAACCGCCCACGCATAGAGTCCACTGTTGAATCATATTTGTGCTATGATGAATCAAAGAAGTAAATAGCCACAAATACGTTTATGTAAAGAGAAAATAATACATTCTTCGATGCTTACGTATTGCTTTCCAGTTATACGCAGGATCCCACATGAACCAGACGCGAAGTTAACACCCGTGGAATTCGTGTACTGCGATGTTTTTGGATAAAATGGTGGAGGAGATGACATATTCAAATATCGAGCTGCACCCACACCATACAAAAACCATTTAAATCAGAAGACGCACAAAAAGAGGCAATTAATTAGAGTGATCTGAATCTATATATACTCTGTACCGAACATGTCGACAACATTTTCTCCGCTAGTCCAACGCCCTGTGGCTATTTCATGAGGATAATCAACGCCATAAGGTGAATAATTACACTTTGCCAAGGTAGGCAAGATATTGTTGTTGCCAACGTCCGCCAATGAATCTCCGAATATAAAAAACGCCGTAGGTTGATCAGCTCGAATAAGTTCAACTAAGAGAAACGGAAAGAAAATAACTGAGAGAAGGAAAGTCAGTTTTCTTGTTTGGTTTCTCATGCTTTCAAAGAGATATGATGTCCTTGCGAATGGATGAAATGCGACGCATCAGAAGTAAAAATGGAACAACATTTTATAGAGACAAGCTAGATTCGCTTGGTAGAGATGTTTTGACAGTTGATTAAGCTAGTAAGAGGAGGATGGGCCCAAATATCTATGTGCAAGTGGTTGGTTATAAAAGTAAATGTTACGAATACATCCGAATTCAATCCGAAAATTCGAATATCACGATCAAATAACGATAAACTCGAACAAGAAATAAAATAATGAGAATTCAATTTCTCATGTGTTTTGCTCAAATCTAAAAAAAAAAACTCACACAATCTCTATGACAACCTAGAAAATCTCGTACTTTTATTCTCTATCTGTCTATGATCTTTATTATTTATAGAGAATTGTATATTAAAAATATTTAACTAAAAGATTTATACTAAAAATATTTTTTACAAAATATATTTCATCCATATCAAAATAATATTTTGAATCAAATCTCGACTCAATCTTCAACTGTTATATAATACTCCTAATATCTGGGCGATACGTAGATGGGCAAGTTGCACAAAACTGGAAGGTTTGGAAGCTACCTTATAATCCTTTTCAGGTTTAGTCTTCTTTTGTAACGTGTATATGATAATTTCTTTGTCCCATAAAAAATATAACATATATATATATTTTATATTATTTTATATATATCTATTTAAATATATAATATTAGATTTGAGTTATTCAATATCAAAATTATATATCAATTTTGATTGATCATACATTAAATGCATATTCAAATAATAATGACTAATTAATTCCCTATGATTCTTCAAAAATCTACAATATTGACCATCATAAGAAATAATCAAAGCAATTGACCATTCTATAATGTATTTCAAACAAAATAAAGTATACAATAATTAAACAATCTATTATATACATAATTACACAAAACATCCAGATAACAAACCATCTGGATGGCAAACGATCTGACAAACCACATGACAAAAAATTTAAATTGTAGGATATTTACGTCATTTTAAATTTTTTAAAAGACAATCAAGTAATTCCCTACAATTTAAATTAAAAGAATATTTATCAAATTAATTCTAAACCTTTGATTATGAGTTGAACCGTTGATATTAAATGTGAAAAATTCTTAAAGATCCTCTCCTCTCAAAAATAAAAACTAAATAAAAAAGATCGTACCAACTCATGTATAATTTTTTATGAGATTAAAATAATCATTCGTTATAATAAAACTGGAAGATTTTTTGTACAATATGATAAAAATTGACAATTATATCCTATATAGATTATTGATCTAACCATAATGATTATTATATTATGTGAAAACTATTTTTTTTATGACTCGATATTTTTAATGGATCTTTAATCTTTTGTTATATCATCAATTCTTACGTAAAATTGACTTTGAATGTTACATATAAGCAATGTATAAAAATACTAATATATAGCTTAAAAATTTAGATTAATTTAAAAATATTGAAATTTTAATAAAAAATTATTAAATTATATTTGGAACATGATATATGATCTGAATTTATGCTAAAAACATAAGACGATCATTAAATTCAAAATCTCTTAAATGACTCGATAATTAATATTTTAGTTAATCTAATGCTATCTTTATTTATTATTATTTTTAATTTGACGAACAAGATGGCATGACAGAGTTTTTGCGTCGTATTAAAGCCATAAAGAGTATATAATTTAAATTAATGAAATATTTATCTGATTAATTCTTTATCTTTAATTAAGGGATGAACGGTTGAGATTAAATGTTAAAATTTTTTAAAAATCCTCCATTAAAAAAAAGTTAAAAAGATCCTACAAGTTACTTTTGAGATGAAAATAATCAACCGTTATAATAAAATCAAAATTTTTTTAATATAATTACTTTATTAAATAAGAAATTAACATATATTGAATATTAATCATCTAACTACAAGGATAACTATATTATATGAAGACTATATTTTATTTTATTTTATGAGTTGCTATTTATAATAGATCTTTGATTTTTCGAATTCTATCATACAGTGCAACGCACGGATTAGTAATGTAGTTAGATTAAACTTACAGAAACTCTACCATAGAAACTTGAAACAACAATTATTCGAAAATATATATCAAGCTATATTTGTGTTTGCTAATATCAAAATTGATTTATTTTGATATCAAATTTGGTTGATCGTACATTAATAACATGATCCATATTTAATATATTTATTTATAATATCTTTTCGATATCTCATATATATTATTCCAATAACGATACAAATTTGTTTCGTATTAATATATATTTGTTATTTCTTTCACAACAAATGACTCAAAATTATACTTTTTCAGAAATTCCTAAACTCATACACCTCCTCCCACCTCCTCCCACCTCCTCCCTCGCCGCTCTCCGATTCACCACAACCCCGCCGTCACAGCTGTCATCGTCAACCTCTCATTGTCTCAATGCAACAAGATCCTTGCAGACTAATGACGACGAACAATGCTCCGATCAGCCGTCACTCGTATTCTCCTCCTCCGACATCGCCGTCGCCGCTGTCCGACCTCACATCTCTCGTCCCTCATAGTCTCGAACTGATTCTCTTTGTCTCCAGCAAATGAGTCGCTCAATTTCCATAACCCTAGCACGAAGGAATCACCGTTGAAGGCATCAGATCTAGGGCCTGGGACTTAGGCTGAGACGATGCCGTTGGGGGAGGAGCTTAAGGCGGCGGTTGCTGGGGAGGAGGAGAAGGAGGCGCGGAGAGAGGGAGAGAGGGGAAGGAGGGTGAGGAGTGAGTATAAGGAGGAGCAGGCGAGGGTTTTTGATACGGCTCTTCGTCATGTGCTATGGAGATTTCGAGTGTCTTGTTTGAGCTTGATGAATGGATTTGAGAGTCGATGTGTGCGTTGTTGAATATGGATGAGACGTGTTGATGTGATGAATTGATTTGGTTCGGTTCGGTTGTCATTGTGGTTGTTGAATTGGTGATCCGTGTTGTGTTGATAATATTGAATTCAACGATTTAGGGAGCTCTGTTTCCCAGGACGTTTTGCTTTTTTGTTAAGACGCATTATTTTGATGTTTCTGTTTTTATTTTTTATTTTTTTATTATCGTTTTGTTTTTTTTAGTATTATCATTCTATTTTGATTTTATACCGTTGTTCTGTTTTGATTTTATTTCATTGTTTTGTTTCATTTTTACTCATACGTTCTGTTTAGATTTGGATTTGTATAATAAAAAAAATTGGAATTTGGGTTCTTTTTTTCTTTATATGCTCTATTTTTAATTAAAACGCTCTGTTTTTGATGATTTTGTACTGTCACTTTATTTTTTTATACTGTCTCCGTTTTTTACTACCGTTTTGTTTTTTTTTGCTCATACACTATGTTTTTATTCCCTCTTTTTTTATAGTCGCTCTGTTTTTTTTATGGCCACTCTGTTTCATTTTTCTTCCTGCGCTCTATTTTGATTTTATATAGGTCCTCTGTTTTGTTTTTATTCATGCGTTTTGATTTTATATAAAATCAATCTCTTTTGATTTTATATAGGCCCGCTATTTAATTCAGGTTTTCTGTTTTATATTCCGACAAAGATTCCGACGACCTGACAGATTTTTTACGACGTGATAGATTTTCGACAAAGGTTCCGGGGATAAGAGGAACAGTGATTTATGATATAATACCTGAAATCTACCACACGGCAATTGATCATGCAAAATAAACGACGGTTATCCCCATTTATATCCTTTTTACCTTCCTTCTTCTTTCTTTGTCGTTGTCTGATTTTTGACTTTGGCACCTTGGTAAAGTCCTTCTCCAATAAATATTGGCCAGATTCCAACGAATATTCTGATGACGTAGCCGAATTCCGATGAATATTTCGATGGTGGTGGCTGGATTCTCACGAAGATTCCGACGATGATTGGGTGATGGTATGGGTTGGATGGAGATAAGAATAGGGTTAGGAATTTAAATGAGATGGATTAATTGTATATTTTTAGAATTTTGATTCCTTGTGTATCTTTTGATATTTTTTCCAAAGTTTTTGTGTATTTGGTTAATTCACTTGTTCATTGCTAATAACAGTATTAGAAGATAACAATTATTTAATTAATTTAACATTATCACGACATAAAATTTTAAAATATTTTAGATTATTTATGAGTTTTTTAAATAGATATTTAGTTATCAATTGTATTTTTTAATGTAAATAATATGAATTATCTAAACAACGTTATAATAAATCAGGTTAAGAACTTGTAAATACAAATCTCGTTTTTATATCAAATCATTTCTGATCCTTCCGTAACATGTGTTAGATTGAAATACGTAATTTATATAATTATTGATATTTCACGATAAACTTTTTTAAAGAAACTATATTCGATTGTCGTTACACGCGTGTTAAATTTTACATCGATACGTATATAAAGTTAAAACATTGTACTTTTCGTGGGACGGAGGGAGCATATCTCAAGCGAGTTATGATGAATAAAATGGACGTTACTGACAGGAAT
>JAOVYX010003725.1:0-10790 GCA_035668315.1 Drosera spatulata
CCGCCCCCCCCCCCCCCCCTCTCGGTTATACCTGTGGAACCAACACTTCGGACAACAAACAGTTATGTCGCGAGAAGGGTTTCAACTTAGGCCATCTTTATTGTAGTATGACACTTGTATAATTTCTTAGTTCCAATTTTACACATTTCGCACAATTCCTATAAACTGTTCTGTGAATTCTTCTACTAAAGCAAATTTTGACACTTTTAGACAGAAAATTTTTTCTTTTCTTTTTTTCTTTTACTGAATAAGAGGCAAAAAATCAACACACATGCCATCATAATATAGAAATAACAAAACTAACTCCACAATGTAAAGAAACAACTAACTCATATTCACACAACTCTTCCCCCAAACCTAAACCACCAATTCTCCTCAATGTAAAAATACTAAGTTAAGGATTAGAGGACAATACTCACAAAGCTGCATGTTAGTGTTGGGAGGAGGACAGTTGATACCGCCTCTGAAGAGTATTAGTCACATCTTACAATTGAATTCTTCTAGTAGCTATTGGTTTCTGGTTCTCTCTTGCTCCTTCTTTGTCTTCACAAGTTTCACTTTCCTGAATTGTTTGGTAGCTCACCAACATTTGAACCAACCGAATCCTCGTCTCTTGATTCCATTTTTTGCTTTTCTCCATACGTCTTCAAATCCAATTCGGTAAAGATCCAAAACTCCTTCATTAGGAAAACTGCACAATGAAACATTGCAAACAGCACTAAACGTTTTCCAAGATTGTCATGAAATAATAGCGAAAAGTAATCTCCCTGAAATTGAAATTTTCGAGAACAAGCAATAAAGGCATATCCAAGTGTAGTAGCATTAATACATCTTCTAGCACTCAAATTATGTCCTAAAGCCATACCAATGGGTGTAATTAAACCTTCAAAAACTATAGGACCTGTTCCATTCAAAGCAAAATTGTGCCAATAGCGAGCTATATGTGATGCATAATTAATATTTTTCTCATGGTATAATGCCCATGAAAACATAATTTCATCCTTTCTCAACTTTTCACACTAAGAGCTTCCAAAAATTGTATGGCTCATAACTTGTTGAAGATAATAAAAGGTCGGGTTATGAATCATAGAAGCTTCTGCAGATTGTTGATTAAAAGTGATCCTACTAGAAATAGATTTCAAAAATTTATGAAAATTCCACTCAAAATTCTCTGGTTATTGTCTATCTTCTTTTATCCTAAACCCATATAATTCAATCAAATCATCAACAGTTATCATATGCAGAGTATTAAAAGTTGAAAAGCAATGAAACCAAATTCAAGATGCTCATCTATTTCGATATTCACTTCCAAAGTGCTCAGAAATTACAACGTTACTCGTTAATAGTTTGCCCAATTTACGCTTACGAACGTCTCCCATTTTCCATTCTTCAGTATCTTTTCCACATCATTGAATAAGCCCAGCCGGACAAGAATGTCTTTATCCAGATGCTACGTTCCTTCGACTCCCATTCTTACCGATCTTTTGTATCGGTCTTCATGTTCTTTCTATGAGAATCGAACTCCATTTAACCGCGTTATCCAATGAGCTGTAGGTTTAATGAGCGCATCATACGAATGGGGGATATCCCTTAAAATTTGGGGCTACACTTCTTCCACCATATCCACCTTCAATTAAACAAATAATAATATAAATAAAACTTAAGTGAAGACAAATATTTCAATGAGCTTTGTAAATTGTGACCATTCATCAACTCAATCAAAATCATACATATCCTACTTCGAAAACCAATAATTATATGTTCTTGTAACACCAATCCATGATAAAATACTCAAAGATCAAATCTTTCTTGCTTCATCTCAATCTCCAAACCTTAATTTCTCAAAAACTCATTAGATAGTAAAATTCACACTTCATCATGTCTCATAAGCATACACAGCATCATAAACAACTCTCATTAAGTACATTAGATATGATAATAACAACAAAATCGAAAATAATTCAATTGTACCTTTCGATGATTTCGATAGATGAAGAGGTGAATCAGACTTATGGGGAGTTTGAAGAACAGTATCAGACGTATGTCTTTAAATTACTATGTTTGTCACCATATATGGTGATGTGTCAAAATACTTATTTTTGTTCTATGCATGTTATCTGTTATTAGACTCTATACCTCTACTATTAGACATCTGATAATCCTAGGAAATGCTTGAGAAAGTCAGAGTTCTACAGAAGAAAGGACTTCGTGGAAGTGCCACATAAATCAGACAGGCTGAGAAGATGTCAGGATATCAGAGTTTCATTCCTCAGGGAACAGAGTTCAGATAAAGATTGAGTAGTTTGCTATATGTCTGTATTCTGGGAAGTCTGATCTGTAGAGGGTTCCGAAGATATATGCTTAACTGTGCTTTAACAAAGATCAGAGGACTATTGCCTTTAATAACAGACTTCTAGGTTGTAAAGATTCAACAGACTGCAGCGTTGGATCAAAGGAGTTCAAACAGACTTGTGAGAATAGAGTAGACGAATGCTAACAGACTTCGATACTGCATCAAACAACGGCTCTACATGGACTGGTTCAATAGACTTCATTAAAGTCTGGTTAGAAGTCTGTTGAAGTAATTGATATTCTAGAATGTCCGTATTATCTAACTTATTTTCCAAGACATCCAGGATCTATAAAAGCGAGATGGAGGATTCAGTTGACATAGAGAATTTCATTCATTCAGTACACATCAGTACCATCCATATAGATCCTGGATGGTACTAATGTAATCTCTCACTCTCTTTATGAATACATCTCAACTGCAAGCTTCAAGATTCAAGTACCATCCACTCTCGGTTCTCCCTGCGATTCAGAGACTACTATAATTGGAGATTTCTGAGATGCATCATCATCATTGATTGATTGAATTTCATCTTTGGAGATTTCTACATTCTCCATAGTTTTTTTGTGAGTTTTTACAGATACTTACATTCTTTCTTGATACGGTTCACTGAGTGATCCAGAATACTCACAGGTTGAGAGGTGAACCTAAAAACCCTTAGTAGATCAGTTGTGACCTTGATTTTGTATTGTAACAAGGTTTCCTAAGTGATCTAGGAAAACTCAGAGGTTGAAAGGTGAACTTGGAAACCTTTTGTAATATGTTTTGTGATAGTGGATTTGATGTGCTGTCCCGTGGGGTTGTCTCCTTGAACTAGGGTTTCCCACGTTATATGTCGTGTTCATTTTTCTTCTTCTACTGATTATATTTCTGTATTCATTCAAAATCCAACAAATCAGATCAAGAACTGTCAGTTAGAACTGTAACTTCTTTTTTTTTTTTTTTTTAGCAAAGTTTGATTTATAATTTTGTAACAGAATCGAATATTGATCAATTAACCTATTCACCCCATCATAGCACTTTTTCATCATAGCACTTTTAGGCTCCTATATTGAGATCAACCTTTCGAAAACAGTCCTTTTTCGATCTTTGGGAGTGGGTACATATAGGAGATGAAAAATAACCGAAATTCCATCAAAATAGCAAGATAAGATTGTGCAGTTTTTAAGGGGGCACGACCCGTGCTTGGTAAAAAACATACTTCGATTTCAAAGCTCCAACAAATGGTAGGCACGTCTCGACTCATTCATGATAAACCAGAACTTCAAAACATCAGCTTCAATTCTCCTTCCACATAGCTCACGATCAGAAGTACTCCAAACTCTTCAATCCTGTTAGGAAAATAAGAAATATGACAGTATCAACATTCTGACAATAAAAGGAACTAAAACGACTCAAATTGAGACTAAAACAGACAAAAACACATAACTTGAGCTAAGAAAACGATGTATGTTTACACACACATCAACCCATCTTCTAACAATTGACTGATAGAAAGTAGATTCTTCGTGAGTTTAGGCTCATGCCAAATATCACATAAGCTCAATACTGTCCCATTTTCCATCTAAACATGCACATCACCTTTCCCAACTATCTCCCAAGGCATATAATCACCAATGTATACTCTACCCATATTTCTTTGTATCGACTTAAATGCACCTCTACCTTTGTTCTTGCCCCTCTTTGAAGATCGTCCTCGTTCTTCAGCACTAAGAGCACCATCATTAGCATCTGACGATGAGGAATTTTTCCTCCGGGTTTCGTCACTCAAAAGTATGCTAGCAACGTCCTTAAACTTGAGAGCCTCTCTTCCAGACAAGTTGCTAATAGCCATAACTAAGTTATCCCTGTTGTTAGGTAAACTAGCAACATAGCCAAAACAAGTGCCTTATCTGCAAAAGTAATCCCAACTGACTCCAATTGACTAGCCATGGTATTAAAGTCAATCAAATGCTCTGTCATAGGCTTACAATTGATCTTCTTCATGTTGAACAAGCGTTTAGTCAGAACTACCTTGTTCGTAACTGAGGGTTTCTCGTACATTTTCGTCAAAGCTTTCGTAATAGCTTCAGTTGTCTTCTCTTTGGAGATGTTGAACACCACGGACGACGAAAGTGAAAGGCAAATGGCCCCTAACGTCTTTCGATCAAGTAGCTCCCATTTGTTTTTGTCCAAGTCCGTCGGTTTGCTCTTTTCTCCTCTCAAAGGTAGGTATGGATCATCCTTATAGAGATAACCCTCCATCTGCATCTAGCAAAAAAAAAAAAAAAAAAAACAAAACAAAAAAAATTAACCATCAAATTTTTCGGACTTGATCTTGCCTTCATCCGTCTTGACTCGCACTTATTAGAGAGCCCCAAAGCAACGATCTTTGACACCGAAAACGAATCACAAAGATGATCGCTGAAACTATTCAATCTCGTCGACCCCAATTCAATCGATTATCGGATCTAATTGATTAGGGTTTGTAAACTACTCTCTCACTTTATGAGTTTAACTGCTTCAGACTCTAATACCACTTGTTAAGGATCGATATGCTCAATGATCAAACAACAAAGGAAGAACAGACACAAATTTATGTGAGAAAACCCTCTAGGGGAAGAAAAACCCCCACGGCTGCCGACAAAATTTATTACTCCCTCTGTCCAAATTTACATGCAATCATTTAATCCGACACGGGATTTTAAGTGTGTTGAATTGTTGTGCATTTTGGTGAAGAAAAATATTTTTTAATATTAGTGACGTTTACTGTAGCAGTTGAAATATGAGGTAGTGGAGTGCATTGTAACATATAGTGATGTGAAAAGTTTACCAAAATTTAAAAGGTTGTAAGTAGATTGGGATATCCCAACAAAGAAAGTTTTTGCATGTATATTGAGATGGAGAGAATATTAAAAAGAGTTACATGGAGTTCTGTTACATGTACCATATTTATAGGCACAGTACAAAAAGATTTAAAGAAATCTAAATCTTCATGATAAGCCCAAAGCACAGTGCATGCTTCCCACGCACGGCCGTGCCAAGCCATGTCCAGAGATGCCACGAAATGAGGATGCATGGCCGAATCCACCACGCACGGACTATGCAGCCCGTGCCATGCTCCAACAACCAATACCCTAAATCAGGACCACTTCACAACACTCTTTGTTATGAGATTGTTGGGAGTCTGAAGGAAGATTCAGTCCATTTTGAGGATTTACTTGTCTATAATAACCTGAACAAAGAGAACCTTCCGTGATTAGTGTGTGTTAGTCTTTCTCATGAGGTTAAAGGTGATGGAAGATAAAAAGAAGTTGTAAATATGATAGCCTAAAAAGTCATAGCAATGCATAGGTCTTTGCAGCTTCCTACATCTATTTATTTATAGTGTAAGTAATTCACATAGTACTCAAAATTTTCTTGTTGGTTTAACTTAAAAGGAGAACAATACCGGTGGAGGAGATTCTAACAATTGACATCAAACCAGGGTGGAAGAAAGGAACTAAAATCACTTTCCTCGAGAAAGGTAATGAGCAGCCGAGAGTCACTTCTGCGAACCTGGTCTTTATCATTGACGAGAAGTCACACTCCATCTTCACAAGGGACGAGAATGACTTGATTGTCACCCAGAAGATATCCCTAGCTGATGCTCTCACCGGCTTCACGACCCATATCACAACACTTGACAGATGAAGCCATCGAGAAGGGGCAATCTTAGGATCAAGTTCAACATTAAGTTTTTGCCTAGATTGACTATCGAGCAGAAGGCCGGGGTAAAGAAACTGTTGGCTGCTTAATCATTGTTACATCATAGTAGCAGAAAAATTACTATAAGTTTATTGATGTTGTGGATAGTTTTTGTTGTATGAGTTAATTGTTATCTGCTGGGTTGCTTTTGGAATCAAGAATGTAGTTTTGTTAGGCATATTTTGTTAACTTTAGTTGTCGAGTACAATGTATCTTATAAATTTAACCCGAGAATCCGATGGATCTGAATACCACAATCAAGGAACGATCAATACGAACAAGAAATCAAAACGACGGCCACGAGATTTTATGTGGGAAAAACTCGATCGTCGAGAGAGAAAACCCCACAAGAAACAATCCATTAATCGAATCACACGATTACAATGACCGTCTCTCTCAACTTACTCAATCTTACCTTATGTTTCACTCAAACCCTAGAAAGTGATGTTCACTCTCTATAATAACCCTCACATCAATAAATGTCATATAAGTCTATTTATAGACCCATAAATAAAGAGATAGAAACAAATCCCGAATCAAATCTTGAACCGATCACACAGCAGCCAAAAAACACGTTTTACCTGTCTTCAAACCTCGTGCTTGTGGCCCAAGCCATCGCTCGGGTACAATTGTGTTTTTTATGGTTAGGAGATTTTCATATAAGCCCGGGCCTGGACGTGGCCCAGGCCTACGCCCTGGTGTTTTAGAGACTTTCATGCATGGAAGCCAGAGGACCATCTCATGATCCTTCAGGAAAATTTCAAAAATCTCCACCTTGTTGTAAGGAGCATCAAATATCAGTTTGAGCCTCTCGAAATACACAAAATACCAACATTGAGTAATCACCTTCCTATCCCACCTGGGCATGACCTTGCACCTCGTTTTCCTGTGGTAGGGGCACTCACCACACTCTTCCTAATTGGGATCTTGAGACCTCAAAGGCGAGACTCACAACCTTTACTTCTGCCCTCGGCATCCACCTGTACCGACCAGTCATCCCCAGTCATCTACCACCCTCAGTTCTCTCTATTATCCGTTGATCTTTGGCAACTGCACCTCCGTGCTACTGAAGAAATTCGTAGTCTACACCACCTGTGCTCTACGTCTCTCGTCTAATGTAGACTTCGCGACCTTGGCTCTACCAAATCCGATGGCCCTTCAATGACTAATTGAAACTTCATCATTTGTATGCAAACCCATTGAGACCGTGTCACCTGAGCCATCCTTGGGCTTCCTCAAACTCCTACGTAGGCTTCCATCTTGATTCTCGTACGACTGTCCTCGAAGCTCTGTCCCCACAACCGTGTTCCCAATCAACCTAAACTGATTGTCCATCTTCTGAGCCTTCATCACGACCATGACACCTCTATATACCTTCATCACTCCACCCTTGACAAACACATGGAATCTAGTTGCCAACTGAGATAAGATTTTTCCTCACATTAAGAACAAATCAGACCCCTCCCAAAATACAAATAGTCCCATCAAACATCTTGACCTTGACAGTACCTGTTCCAAGAATTTTGCATATCTCACCATTACCCATCCATAAGGAACCTCCACTTCTGGGTACAAACTTGTGAAAAGGATCTCTACTTCAGAAAACATGGAAAGAACATCCTGAAACAACAATCAAATCAGAATCGATATATTTTTCTGCCATAGAATCTTTCTAGACACTAAAAAAAAAACAGTGTAATAACGACCAACTATTTTTTCTTCATCGCTAATTTGTGATGGAAAATTATTTCACAGTCGATAAATATATTTTACGACTGATAGTAATTATCGTCGCTAATCTGCGACGGACTCACATGTGCAATCGCAAAATAACGATGGATGATACAGTTCTGTCATAAAATACCGACTGAAAAAGCAAGTCCGTTGCAAAAAGCTGTATCTGGTCACGAAAACAGATTTGGAATAGCCACATCAGACAAACACATCCACACTAGCTTCGAGTCACCCACACTGGCTCCGACCAAGCACACCACCACGCAGTACCACGCACATCAGCACTTGTCCTTTTTTTCGGCCACCACGCACAGGGCCAGCCACAACACGCACCAATCACCAGGCACCACCATGCACATCATCGGAGTTGACTCCGCCACCAACGTCGAAGCTCACCGTCGTTGTTGTATGTGGGTCGTCGGAGGAGTTGTGGTTGTCGGGATAGCGTTGCAAAGTCGCCTTCATCAGCAAGTCCACATCTCAAAATCCCTAAATTACTAAAGTGAATTTCTAAACCTTTGATTTAGTTATTATTGAATGTTGGGTTGATTTGGAGATTGTTTAGATGATTTGAGTTATGTGGAATATTTGGGGTTTTTGGATGTTTTTTCGGAGGTTGGTTTGGATGACTTGGTATCTTAGTAGGGATCGAGAGTGTGTCTCGACCTAAGATTGTTAAACTGTGAAATGTGCATAGGTTGATTTACGTTGATTTAAGTTTAATTGATTAGGTCAAATTTGTGTTGATTTGGTTGATTTATGTTAAACTCTATGATTAGTTTAGGATGAGAAAGACACTTGTTAATTTGTTTTAGTATAGAGTTCTATAGTGTTAAGTGGTGGTAAGAAATTAATTATATTGAAACTTGTTAACTCTTTTAGGTAGTTTTTTTAATCTTAATGAATATTATTTTTGTAGGTAGTTTTTTTAATCTTAATGAATATTGTGTAGGTAGTTTGACTTCTTGATATTATGTGGAAAAAAAATAAAAAAAATTTTAGGTAGTTTGTTCAACTTTAGTGAAAGTAAGGAATTATTTGCTAATGTACTAAAATTTAGTACATGTAGCGAGTTTTAATTAATGTATTTGACATGGAGTATGTTTTAATGGACAGAAAGATGGGATCGGATTTGTCATGGTTTTATGATAGATCATGGATGTATGAATGGCTTGTCGATAGGTATTTGAACACTGCATATGCAAGAAATGTCAAGAAATTTGTGAATTTTGCCCTTGAGAACAAGATTTTCAATTATCCTGGACACTTGAGATGCCCTTGTGTCAAGTATCATAATAGGATATATCGAATGACGGATGAAGCGATGGTGCATTTGTATGAGCAAGGGTTTATGTCCAATTACTATATATGGACACACAACAGGGTAAGGATGAGCAAGGGGAAACCTCAACAACGATGTAGAGGAATCCGTACGAGGAAAAGGTTATGGATAGGTTTGGGCCCGGTATTTCCGGGGTTGTAGATCGCGATACAATGGAGGATTTGGACGACAATCCGCTGTCTACTTCCAAACCTTTCTTTGATATGTTTGGTGGTGCTAAGGAGGCCTTATATCCTAGTTGTAGAGTGTCTCAATTGGAGGCTGCTTCTAGGTTATTGAAAGTGTGAGTACAACATCCCTCACAGGGCGACTGATGCCATTGCGGCGCTGTTCAAAGACATTTGTCCAGAAGACAATGTCATGATGGACACATTATACTCCACTAATCGGCTAATGAGAGGCATTCGTCTGCCTGTTAAGAAGATAGGCATATACCCCAATGGTGGCATGCTGTTCTGGAAGGATGCAGAGAAGTTGGAGATGTGTTCCCACTGTGGGGCACGAAGGTACAAGGACAGTCATGACTATAAGACACTTGTTGCTCAAAAAATGCTGCGATACTTCCCCCTCATCTCGAGGTTACAACGTTTGAATGCAACCAATAGCACAACCGAGGCAATGTCTTGGCACACCAATAACCAAAGCTTTGAGGACGTGATGTCACATCCCTCAAACAGTGAAGCATGGAAACATTTGGATAAGGAGTTTCCTTGGTTCTCAACTTAACCTAGGAACGTTCGTTTGGGGCTATGCAGCGATGGGTTTGCTCCTTTCAGTAAGTTCAGGTCTAGGTACTCATGCTGGCTTGTCATGTTGACTCCGTATAATCTTCCATCGGGGCTATGCATGAAGACTCCTTATATTATGCTTTTCATGATCATTCCAGGGTCCGAAGGGGATTCTGGATGTGTATTTGCAGCCTTTGATCGAAGAGTTGACTCATCTCTGTATGATTGATAAGGCCACCTATGATGTCTCTATGAGGCAGACCTTTCAGATGAGGACAGCATTGTTGTGGACAGTTAGTGATTTTTCGGCTTATGGAATGCTTTCTAGTTGGAGCACAGCTGCAAGATTGGCACGTCCTTATTATATGGAGCATATCAAATCATTCACTCTGAAGAACGGTAGAAAGCAGACATGGTTTGACTGTCATTGTCATTTTTTGCCTTGTGAACATCCGTTTAAAGCCAACAGAAGCGGGATCTTGAAGAATAGGGTTGATTATGATTGCCCGATCCTGATCTTTGATTGTGATGAGATGTGTGCTCGTGTGTTCTCTTTCAATCCCATTTACTTCCATGTCACTCACAATTGGAGCAAGAGGAGCATTTTTTTGGCAATTGCCATATTGGCATAATTAACTAATTAGGCATAATCTTGATGTCATGCATGTCGAGAAGAATGTGTTTGACAATCTATTTGACACCGTCATAGATGTAAAAGGAAAGACCAAAGACACGGTGGTGGCTAGAAAAGATCTCAAATTATATTGCAAACTTCTAAAGTTGGTGCTGAAAAGATTGAAAAATATGTGAGGCATCGAGGAAACGGTTATGCACGAGGCTCCTTATGTGTTGAGGAAGAATGCGCGAAGGGTGTTGTGTGAATGGATCAGAATGCTGAAGTTTTTTGATG
>JAOVYX010003726.1:0-10789 GCA_035668315.1 Drosera spatulata
ACTTTCTCTGTGGGATCGACCCCTACTTCCACTACTACATTTAACTCCATATTTATAGAGTGAAGTGAGTGCTCTTAAATATAAATTTGACGTGCTTACGACGGCACGCACCACCTTGCTCCTGTTCCCCCTCTTATACCTCTTCTATTTTAGGTGTTTCTTCCTCCTCTTTCTCATAAAAAACCTCCACCATCTTCAATTGGCCCTTCCTACACCGGTGCCCAGGGGTAAACTTCTCATCACAGAAGAACCAAAGGTTTATCTCCCTACATTCAGCTATTTTCTTATCAGTCAAATTTTTTCCCATTCTAGTAGGGCTGAATCCAGATCTGATGTATTGTGAAGAAAGGATTATAGGGATGGTGTTCTCATATATGAATGGTCTGATTATGTATGGTCTTTTGGGAGTGGGCAGCAGGGGAGGTTATGATTTGGTTTTTTTTGGGTTATGGCTAGGGAGGTCTCTTGGAACTTGGCTAGAGACATGGCATGACCAAGGATTTGAGGTTGAAAAATCCTCAAGGGCATTTGAATCTCATCCTTCAACCCACTGATGAAGTGACTAACCAAGTACTCCTCTGATAACTCGACCCTATTCACCAATGAGTCGAATTGATCTTGATAGGATTGAATGGAGCACTCTTGTTTAAGGGCCTTCAACTCATACATTGGGCCTGGATATGGGATTTCATCAAAACAAGCCTGGATGACCATAACATACTCATCCCAATTCGGTCATCCATTCACCCTTCTCATCATCATATACGATTGATGCCACAACAATGCCTTCCCCTCCAAGTGAATCGAAGTAAACCTTACCTTACCCGTAGGTAAGGTTCCAACCACAACAAAATATTATTGTGCCTTATATAGCCATCCTCGAATTTTGGACCAATCAAATCGAGGGAACTCGATCCTAGGAGATCGAGTGTAAGAATTGAAATTTTGCAACGCATTCTCAAGAACAGGTGGATTCGAAGCAGGAATCAATACCTGAGGGTTCGGATTCAATAGAGGCTTAGGGTTTGTTCATGGGTTTTGGGTTTCGAAAAGCTATTGGAGTTAGAGAAGGATCTGTCGTTGCTGTGCCATCTGATCATTCAATTGACCCAAGTTCCCCTTGACTGAACTAAATTCCCTTTCACTTTGCTCCATGTTATTGATCATCATTGCAGTCATCTCCGACGTCAGGTCATCCAATCGTTTCCCGAAGTCCACTTCAATAGCGTGGCGAAGCTCCGTCAACCTTGTGTCATCCGTCATGAAGAAGGCTCAGATATCAAATTTGTAATACCCGAAAATTTTGAGAACTTAAAATTGAATATATAACATACGTACAGTACGTACGTAAATAAAGCGCGAATAAAAGACGTTACATATAACGTTACGAATTAAAATATAGTCGCGCATAAAGGTTAAAGATCTAATCCAGAGAAATATTTGATTACTAAATCAAATATAACGATGGAATATTTGGGATTATTAGTTGAACGTGCCAATAAACATTACAAACGAATAACGTTACAACGTTATAACGTTATAAACATTGCGTGTAAGGGCTAGCGATTTTAATCCCAAAAATAATGGATTATGACTCGGGAGGTCATATTTTCGTATATGGGATAAATTTATCGATGAATTAATATTACAAAATTTAGGTAAATAATGGACTGAACGAGACGTATCGTGGGACGGAATGGGATATTTTCCCATATTTACCTAACTTCTCCACCACTCCCACCTTCACTCTCAGCTCTCCATCACTCTCTTACCATCGCTGCACATCATCATCCACTACCTTCGCCGCGTCGCCCCCATCCACCACCACCACCACACTACCCAGCCACCAAAACCATCACCATCATCACCTCCTTCGCGCCACCATCGTCTTCATCATCATCATCACTGCCACGAAGCTGCCATCGCCGTCGTTTTATTCACCGCGTGCCGTCGCCATCATGGACACCAAGGAACCACCGTTGTCACCATCGTGGGCGCTCTCCGACCATCTCATTGTCACTAGATCATCGCCGCCATCATCTCCATAGCCGCGCCGCATCACCAGAGGAGCCGCGTGCATGGACCATCGCCGCCGAATCTTGCCATCATTCGCCACCAGCTACCTCGGCACTCCGACGATGTTCTCCGGCCACCAACAGCTCCGGGAAGGCGGTGGGAGACAAGCAACGAGATGGACGAGGCCTTGGACGTCCTGAGTTCGAAGTTTGAGTAGAGAGGAGCTTTGAACGCTTCGTAGATTCGACAAACTTTCGGCCAGTTTCCAGCCAAGATCCGGTAGCCAGCGTGACGGAGGAAGGACAGCGGGGTGGCAAAGCGGGGGACGGGTTCTTGATGCCATGGGTGCCAAGGGATGTGCTTGAACGAGCATAAAACGACTTAACGAAGCTTCCCGATGAATTTCTGGCGACATTCCGGCCGACTTTCAGACGACCGGCAGTGACGGTGATGAGGATAGAGCAGTGACGGAAGTTGGATAGCGTCGGGTGACGTTGGTATCAAAGTTTCTAAGGTTTCTTTAACCCTAAGTGAAACTAGGGTTGAACATGCTTCAAAGGTAACCTAGCCCCTCTCGATCCATCTCGTGCTTAATATTTCATCAATATGATGTGTAATGATGAATATGATGAGAAGTGTACTGTCAGGAGGGCGATGATATGCTTGGTTTCTTGGTTGATATGTTAAGGCGATAACGAATTATGCATGGGTGCATGCATGAACACATGCGTACGTAAAATCATGCTAATTATGATCTTAAAACACCATGGACGTGTTTCGTTAGACATATGTATGCCTCGTGTGGTAATACGACGGATTTTACTCGATCCCGGGATTATGTATTAAACTGGGGTACTAATTACACCAAGAGGGGGATCGGGTTATATTAACTAGCGTTGACATAGGATCGAGACCGGGGATGATTGTTTTACATATTGATATGTGTTGTGGGATATTTGGGGTTGAAATGAACTAGAATACACACCCTTATATATATACACTCTCGGAAAAAATGAATGAAAGCGACCTCTAAACGATAAATAAAAAGGAAACGAGGGGTGTAGAGCATAGTTACACTATCCATGTGAACTAATGAAAAAGGGAAAGTTACACTATCCTTGAACTCATAAGGTCGACATTGACGTCCCTTTTTGGATCCGTTGGATCATTGGTCGTTTTCCTGAAGTTATTGAGAAGGTCAAATATGGCGTCCCTTCTTTGATCCATTACGATCATTTGTTTCTTCCTTGAATAGCCTTAGTGGCTTGGGTTAAGTCATTGCAGTCCAGTGTTATTCTCTAAGTCATCGTCACGGGTGAGAACTACCTAGGGAGCGATGAACATCCCCCATCCTCTTTGCATGCATGCTGTGGCTTCGACACCGTACGGGTTGCTCTTTACAGGGAGACCCAAATTATCTCAATGCCGGCATTCGGTGCCTCATTGAATGCGCACAAAAGATGCAAGGCGACGCATGAAGAAGGCAGGTGTGAAAATATAATCTAATGGGTAGCCCTGCTGACGATTGACACTTTCTCTCTATACTCTGAGTCGGTCATATCCTTGGAGTTGCCGCTTTTGAGTCGAGTCATGAACCTTAAATAACTGCAAAAGAAAGGAATGACTCTTAAAAGCGATACGAAGCCATATAAACAAATGTGAAACAATACTGTTTGATATGACGCCCATATTTTCATATCATATTATAAAAAAGTTTTAGGAACTTTCAGCTGTCGCCATCGTCGTTAGCGGAAGTTTCCTGTAATTGGGATTCATACACCTTAGGTTGCTGAGCTTCGTTAGCTCACGGTTATGTGTTTCAATTGCAGGTATGCCTCTAACAGCACCTGAAGGTTCTTAGTGTGATATTGCATGCACATAGATGATATCACGCACTTTTGGATGTATTAGCAGATCAGAGGATCTATTTTGTTTAATGTAATAATCGATCTGTATTGCTTATGCACCAATGCTGCAACTAAAACAGGTATTCGAACTTGTAAGCTATGAATGTGGCTACTATTTATAGTTTCCTTGACTTCTACACCCCTAAACCCGTTTGGTTTATTTGGTCTTGTCATGGACAGGGTCCATGACGACATAACGCCCACGTGTCTTCCAACACGGAAACTCGAGGCGTTACAGGGTGGTTTCAGAGTATGGTTATTAGGATTAGAAGTTAAAGAAAATGATAACAAATATAATAAACCGAAATGATAGGATTGCATATGCATCGAGTGTGGAGTTGTTATTAGGGGTTAGGATGCGAGTCTTGGTAACTTCATCCTGTTAAATTGAGGAAGTACTTATATCTACAATGTAATCTCAGCAGGATGGATGCTGATGGTCGTATACCAGTATTGACTATACTTTCATGCATTCGTCCTATGCCTGGAGGGATGGAGCTGCTACCGATACTCAATTTCATGGAGCACCATCTCATCCCAATGGCTATTGGGGATAAGCCCATGTACCGTCATCCCGTACTTCAGGCATGCGTCCTACTGCAGGCGCTTCCGGATACCGAGTGATACTCCCGATATCGTGCAGCTTACACCCACCTACTGGTAGACCGCGAGCCGAACAGTCTCTACCATTGGGAGGGACAGTAGCACATGACGTTCCATATGTTGGCAGCCATCGTACAGAAATAGGGATAACTTTCCTCCACCTGTTGACACAAATACGGAGGGAGA
Source organism: Drosera spatulata (assembly GCA_035668315.1). NCBI lineage: Eukaryota > Viridiplantae > Streptophyta > Magnoliopsida > Caryophyllales > Droseraceae > Drosera > Drosera spatulata. The sequence continues at coordinate 4,713 of JAOVYX010003726.1, forward strand.
GAGAGAGAGAGAGAGAGAGAGAGAGAGAGAGAGAGAGAGAGAGAGCAGGGTCAAGTCTACGCGCTCGGCGTGAGATCGAGGGATTCTGAGGAGTTATACCTGATTCGACCTATTGCGGGTTATGCCCTGAAGAGAAAGAGACTGGTAGATCCCGGAACGGTACCAGGGGATGACCTTATGGACGTGCCGATCAACCTGCGAGTGACCCAAACAGACCCTTCAGCAGCTGGGCCCTCGACAGTACCCACTGTAGTGATAGACCCCAATACCAACACCAGTGACAGTGCCAAAACCGCAGCCTATGCCGATAGTTGAGGCTGAGATGGGGGCAATAGGGGATGTAGCAGCAGTGGCAGAGCCAGAGCCAGAGGCGCAGGCGAAGAGGAGGATCCCGAGGAGGAGGAACCTGAGGAGGATTCCGAGGAGTATCCAGAAGGGATTCTAGGGGATGACCCCGATGGTGAACCCGAGGAGGAGGTTCTCGAGGGCGACCCTGAGGAGGAAGTTCCTGAGGAGGAGGTCCCCATGATTGAGGTCCTAGGAGAAGGGGAGGATGACGATCAGTTTGATTGGGGTTGGGACAATAATGAGGATTGGCATGATGCTGAACCTCCGATCAGTCGGGAGGCGACTCCCGATGTCATGGCTAAGCTCTTCGTACATATAGTGTCGGACTCAGACTCAGATGCAGACTCAGCCCAATCCCAGCTCAGGGTTTGGGTGCAGATGGAGATACGGACTCCGACCCAGACTCTGCCCACGACCCCGACTCGGACTACCTTTCCGACTCTGACATTGACTCCGACTAGGATCAGCTCCTAGGTTATTCTGGTAATTGTAAAATATCTATGTATGTATGTACATATAACCAGCTCATGGAACATTATTGTAGCATATGGGTTAGAATAAGTTAACCTATGAGGAGTTGCTTTCAGTTTTACTAGTAGACTCGGTGAAGGGACTGTCTAATTTTTGGGGTTGAATACAGTCCTTCACTCTCTTTTTGGTGTAGCCTGAAAAAGGTGTCTTTTGTGGTGGATGAATGGAGTGAAATTCCTGAATACAAATTCCTTATTTCAACATGCACGTACTCTATTCTGTCAATGGTTATGAATGTCAATGATTGTTGTACAGACAAGTCGCAAGAAGCAGTAAACATGTCCCAAGATGAGGCCACGAACGAGTTGCAGGAGGCTGGGAGAGCATGTCATCTCCTGATCTAAACATACCCCTACAGGGGGCAAATAATAATAATAATACTATGCAAGATCTACCAGCCCCTAGCACTCTTGAGCAATTGGTGGGGAAACTGATCAGAGAAAGGAGGACGAATAACCCCACCCAAGCATATGACGGCGATCACTATTCCCATCGTATCTTGGCTTACAACCCTCCCAGATTTTTCGGTGTGGCGATCCTGCACTATTGGAAGATTGGATCCGTGAAATGGAGAAGCTGTTTGATTTGATGCAGTGTCCTGACCAATGGAAGATACACTGTGCCATCTACTACATGAAGAGAGAGGCCGATGTCTGGTGGCGCACAGTGGAAGAACGTGGCAAGGCACCAGGGTTTAATTGGCTACAGTTCACTGAGCTCGTCAGGAGTCGGTTTTACCCAGATTCCTTGAGAGATCAGAAAGAAGAGGAGTTTCAGAAGCTTCTGCAATGGGACATAACCGTCTATGAATATGCACTAGAGTTCACTAGCTTGTTGCGGTTCCAACCGCCACATTCCCATTTGGACAGGGAAAAACAGAAGCAATTCACTGAAGGATTCAACTACAGGATCAGGGACAAGGTAACAGGCCAGAAATACGCTTGCTACCAAGACCTGTATGACTACACTGTCAGCAGTGAACCGTACTTTAATGCCAAGGATGAGCATTTTGATCGTTCGAAAAGGAAGAGGGATGATCGACGATCAGGCGATGGCCCATCGCATGGGGGCGCCAGTAACTCGAACCAACAGATGGTTCCTTACAATAACTCGCCGCTAAGAAATCGAGCTTGGGGTGAAAGGTTTGGCAATCAGGGCAAACAGTCCCAAGGCTCACGGGCAGGTTTAGGAGGATTTCAGCAATCCAGAGTTGGCACTCAGGGTAAGTCTACTACCAATATCAAATGCTATCAGTGCGAAAGGGTAGGACATATGGCGAAGGACTGTCGGACTGGTCCATGCCATAGTTGCGGGGAACGTGGTCACATCAGTAGGGACTGTACAAGGAGGAATGATAATCAGAGGAACCTCAGTCAGAGAAATAATAATCAGAGGATTGGGAATCAGAGAAGTGACAACCGGGGAAACTACACTGAGAGGTTGGTTGCTATGGCACGCCCTCAGGTACAGATGAATAGGGCAAGAACGTCCCAACAACAGCCACCCAATAACCGAGTTTTCATGATGAATCCTCAGGAGGCCCAACAAAGTGGAGCTACCGTGACCGGTAATCTCAAACTCTTTTCAAACAATATTTATACTCTGTTTGATTCGGGTGCAACACAATTTTTCATTCCTAAGTCATTCCTGAACAAGAATAACATAGTACCAACAGAAAAACAACGGGGTATTCATATTGGGTTACCAACGGGGGAGGTTATTGTGTGTGTTCACGTTATTGCCCATGCCCGTATCGTCATAGGAGGAGAGGAATGCCCAACTGATCTCATTGTCTTTGATCTCCATGACTTTGATGTCGTTTTAGGAATAAATTGGTTGGAAGGGTACAAAGCGGTCATCGATTGTAAGAAGAAGATAATAACGTGTAGGAGTCCTAAGGGAGGAAAAATTAGATATCACGGAGAGGGTTCAAAAGTAGAACTACAGCTGGTACCGGTCCTTGTAACACGAAAACTGTTAAGAAAGGGATGTCACGGTTATCTCTGTAGCTTGGAGGATTTGACTGATAAGGAGATGAATCTCTGTGATATCCCAATAGTGCGAGATATCCCTGACGTATTTCCATATGAGATTCCCGGGATTCCACCGATAAGGGAGATTGACTTCTCGCCATCGATCTGGTGCCAGGTACAGTGCCAGTATCTAAGGCTCTATATAGAATGGTGCCTGCGGAGTTGAAGGAATTAAAGGGCCAACTGGAAGAGCTTCTTCAAAAGGGATACATCCGTCCTAGTGTCTCCATGGGATACACCGGTCTTATTTGTTAAGAAAAAGGACGGGAGTATGAGACTCTGCATCGACTACCGCGAGCTGAACAAGCTTACCATCAAGAACCGGTATCCCCTGTCACGGATTGACGATCTCTTTGATCAACTATAGGGGGAAACGGTGTACTCAAAGATAGACCTTCGTTGTGGGTATCACCAACTATGTGTCCGACCCGACGATGTGTCAAAGACCGCATTTCGTACCCGTTACGGGCATTACGAATTCCAAGTGATGCCGTTTGGGCTTACCAATACCCCAGCAGTCTTTATGGACATGATGAACAGAGTCTTTACGTCATATATTGACCGGTTTGTTGTGATATTCATCGATGACATCTTGGTATACTCCAAGACACAACAAGATCACGAGGAACACCTTCAAACTATTCTCGAGACCCTGCGATTTTCCCAGTTGTATGCCAAACTCAAGAAGTGCGAGTTTTGGTTGCAAGAAGTGGCGTTTCTAGGGCATGAAATTTCTGGAGAAGGAATAAGGGTAGACCCGAGGAAGATCGAGTCAGTGATTAATTGGACCTGGCCGACAAATGTCACATAAGTAAGAAGTTTTCTTGGCTTGGTCGGATGTTATCGCAGATTTGTTGAAGATTTCTCCAACATCGTCATGCCTTTATCTAACTTGATATGAAAGTCTCTTAAATTTCTATGGACTGATAAGTGTGAGGGCGCATTCGTGGAACTTAAGAAGCATCTCACATCAGCACCAGTACTCACCCTACCTTCTGGCGAGGAAGGATTGTGTATTTACCGTGATGCATCTATTCAAGGTCTTAGGTGCGTACTTATGCAGCATGGCAAGGTGACTGCATATGCTTCAAGACAATCGAAGTGGTATTTGCCCTAAAATTCTGGAGACACTATTTGTATGGAATTTCCTGTCAGTTCTTCACCGACCATAAGAGCTTGAAGTACATTTTCACTCAGAAAGAGTTGAATATACGTCAGAGGAAATGGTTGGAACTTCTAAACGATTACGATCTGGACATCCAGTATCATCCTGGAAAGGCGAACGTAGTAGCTAACGCCTTAAGTCGAAAGGGTAGAAAGGCAGAAGGCACTTTACATTTGCTGAGAATCACAGAGGTTGTGTTGATTGATGACTTCTGCAAACTGGGTATAGAGATCCGTCCGGCATCAAGCGACAATATACTTGCGAACCTGACAGAGCAACCTACTCTTCAGGAGGAGATATTGCAAGCCCAAGAGGCAAACGAGCAGATAAGGAAGTTTACGGAAGAAGCCCTACAAGGAAAATCAAATGGTTTCGCGATTCACGAGGATGGTACCTTGAGGTTTCGGGGACGACTCTGTGTGCCAAATAACGATGCTTTGAAGAGAAAAATCATGGAAGAGGCTCATCAAACCCCTTATTCTATTCACCAAGGAGGCAATAAGATGTATCAAGATTTACAACAACGCTTCTGGTGGGGGAACATGAAAAGAGAAGTTGCGGAGTTTGTGACAAAATGTATTACTTGTCAGCAAGTTAAGATTGAGCGTCGTTACTTGGAGTGTTGACCGTCTAACGGAAGAATATGTAAGAGAAATAGTCAGACTACATGGAGCTCCAGAATCCATTGTTTCTGACAGGGATACGAGGTTTCAGGCGTATTTCTAGAAAGGCTTACAGAGGGCATTTGGAACGAAATTGAATTTCAGCACTGCTTTTCACTCAGCTTCAGATGGACAAACAGAAAGAACAATCTAGACGCTAGAAGACATATTGCGATCATGTGCCTTAGACTTTCAAGGATCTTGGGATCGATATTTGCCCTTGGTGGAATTCACGTACAACAACGGTTTTCATTCCAGTATCGGTATGGCTCCATACGAAGCCCTTTGTGAAAGGAGGTGTAGGACGCCGCTTTATTGGGATGACATCGAGGATACGATAGTCATTGGGGCAGAGTCATTATGAGAGGTTGACATTGACGTCAATGTCATTATAAGAAATATCGCATCCCTGAACTGATAAGGTTGACATTGACTTCCCTTTTTGGATCCGTTGGATCATTGGTTATTTTTCTGAAATTATTGAGAAGGTCGAATATGGCGTCCCTTCTTTGATCCATTACGATCATTTCTTTCTTCCTTGAATAGCCTTGGTGGCATGGGTTGAGTCATTGCACTCCGGTGTTATTCTCTGAGTCATCGTCACCGGTGAGAACTAGCTAGGGAGCGATGGGCATCCCCCATCCTCTTTGCATGCATGCTGCGGCTTCGACATCGTTGTGGCGGGACCACGGGTTGCTCTCTGCAGGGAGGCCAAAATTATCTCAATCCTGGCATTCGGTGCCTCATTGAATGCGCATAAGAAGTAGGCAGGTGCGAAAATATAATCTAATGGGTAGCCCCGCTGGTGATTGACACTTTATCTCTGTACTTCGAGTCGGCCATTGTAATACCCGAAGGAAATGCTTAAATGGTTTGATAATATTACCTATATCAATAAGGTGCGCCTTCCTTTTCGGTAGCCCATCACTTTAGAAATCCCAGTTAAGCGTGCTCAACGCGGAGTAATGCTGGGATGGGTGACCTCCTGGGAAGTTTTCCCAGGGTGTGCGCGAGTGAGGCCAAAACGCACTGAAAGGATTAGTGTTGGACTGTGGGGCTAGTTGTCAGCCTGACGAGCGATTCTTGGTGACGATCCGGTAGCAAGGATTTGGCCGGGGCATTACAGTATGGTATCAGAGCAACCCTGCGACCGCGTCCTGGACCTGTGGACAAGAGGTCCAAGTCAGTCGCCTAGCAGGGGAAGGTTCTGGGGCTGTGTATCGTGCTTGAAGTCGCAACGAGGACGTTGCGTTCTTTAAGTGGGTGTGCGCGAGTGAGGCCAAAGCGCACTGAAAGGATTAGTGTTGGTCTGTGGGGCCAGTTGTCAGCCTGACGAGC
>JAOVYX010003727.1:0-10786 GCA_035668315.1 Drosera spatulata
CCCCCCCCCCCCTAATATGACAACAAGCTATATTGGGACTTTCAGAGAAGTGCCATGATATGACGGTAAAGACGAGACAAAAGTACGACAAGTATTGAGAGAATATGGACAATAAAAATTTTCTTTTGTATGCTGCTGTTGTCCTAGATCCTCGAAAGAAGATGATTTATCTTGTATATTGTTTCCAACAACTTCACAAAAACGATGGCCAAAGACAATGTGCAATGAAGGAAAGAGTTGAGAAGACATTGACGGATTTGTCTGAGCATTACAAAGCCCAGTATGATAAGCCTTAACCTTCTGGCTCTTTTTCTTCAATGGCTAGAGCTCCATGGAGATTAATGATGGAGATATCAAGTCACGCTTCTTCATCGAGTTGGAAGGTGGAAATAAGTCCGAGTTTGAGATATACTTGACGGATGATTATGAAAAATGGGATGCTAACTTTGATATTTTGAATTGGTGGAAGATGAATTCTTCAAAGTTTTCGATTGTTTCACAACTAGCAAGAAACGTAATAGCTATGTTAATTTCCACAATTGCTTCGAAATCCGCGTTTAGCACCGATGGTAGGATGATTGATCTATTAGGAGTTCTTTAACTTCAAGAACCATGGAAACATTGATTTGTGCTCAAGATTGGCTACGATCATCTCCAATTTCTATTGAGCTTGCGCAACCGGTTTGGGTGATGAATTACAACAACAATTTGAAAAGCTTGAAATATGTAGACACTTGAACTTCGTATTTTTGTTTGTTTTTCTATTTAATAGATTCTAATTATCTTAATACCTTTGTTCATACACATGAACTTGCTAGTGGAATGTGTGGGACTAAGTTTTTTGATAAATGTTTGATGTTTGATGGATGAATGATTGAGCTTCAATTCAGGTATGTTTCATGTTCTAATTTTGCTTGAAACATTTCTTAGATATCTTCATAATCTTATGCTTAATTGTTTCATGTTTCTTTTCTTTTTTTTTTCTTTTTTTTTTTTTTTTTTTGGTAGTGTTCGCAGGAAGCTGCTTTGGGAACTCTTTTGTTGGCCTTCGATTAAACTTGTCTTTTGGTGATGGATACTTGTTGTTTTTTTTTTTTTTTTGTTTTTTTTTTTTCTTTTGTTCCATCATTTCATCGTTCTTATTCATGTGGTATGATTCACGTTGCTGCTGTTCGCGTCGTTGATGACTAATGTTCACGTCGTTGCTGTTCGTATTGCTGTTGTTTTGGAATTGTTGGTGTACAACATTGCTGTTCTGTACAATGTTGTTCATGTCATCGTCGTTCGTATTGTTGCTATTTTGGAATTGTTGGTGTACAATGTTGCAACCGTTGTTAGATAATCTTGTACCATGTTGTCATGTACAATCTTGTACCATGTTGCTCTGTACAAGGTTAGATAATCTTCCTATTGGTGTACCATGTTACGACTGTTCTGGAGTTATTGATGTCACAAAGGTCTCTTTTGTGTTCTTTGAAAACTTGGTATCAATATCGGATTTATCGAGAATACCAAAATTCCCATATCGAAATACCGATACCGAAGAATTGGAACGGAGCAGAACTTAAAAATCCAGATACCAGAAAGCTTGGGACGGGATGGGAAATTATCCAATATCGGACCATACTGGACCATCCCATCCCATGCACACGGTTTTAATTTAAAACCATACACAATGCACACCAAGCAGTTCAGATGCCACCCCGCCAGTATCATGCAGTACTTTATTCGCCAGATTCGTTTGTGATCGAACATAATAGCTGTAGCAGCTAGCTCTCTTAGAAGAGCAGATACGTTCACAATTACTTGTTCATGCAGTCACTAGCTCTGGGAAGCACAATGTAACAACAAGTGTTGTGGACCATACATTCTAAACATCAAGCACAGATGCCATTTTGACCGACACACTCTGTAAGTGGCGTGGTTTTTCTTCTAGGGTTGCTGACGTTATAAATCAGTAGCAAGAGATGTGGCATCCTCTGATGCTCCCCATTCGAATTATTGCTTAAATCAAAGTCGTCTTCTCCAGTCTGCATTGCATGACTGCTTACAATCTGGATGTTCGAACCTGCTGCTTGAGCAATGGCCGAATGTAATCATGGTAACCATCCGGGACAACCGTTTCATTCAGGGGGTCCTTCCATGCTTCCTCATAAAGCTTAGGGTATACATTTCCATCATAACGACCAAGAACTGAGCCGAGAAAGTGATCTGTGTAGTTGAATGCATCAACAAGGGCAACAGAATTTGGACGGACCTGCCAATTGGACATCCAGAAATGCAGAAACATGTCAGCAAGCATTGCCTTGGAGATCAAGAGGGTTATCACTGCTATTTTGCCATGGCAAACCTGCTGCTATGGTTATCAAGTGGAAATCCCACTGTTTAATTGGTGGATCATTGTAAGCTGCTATGATTTACAAATGAGCTTGCTTTCATGTGCTGGCCCAACCAGGAACTACTAGTTCAGATTTTAATCACCTTGATCCCTTGCTTACCAAAGGTTCAGCACAGAAAAAAAAAAAAAGAAAAAAAAAGAAAAGAAAAAGACCTGGTATAACATTCCGTTAAGCCAAAACATTCTCCTCCCCATGAACACAAATGCTAAAAAGCCCAAAGATAAATCATGAAGAGGCGACCTAAGATTCAAACACATAATAAAACTCATGGACCTTTTCAGTTTTCACTAGTGGCAAAGTGGGTGCGTGACGTACGTGAATAGAAGTCAAGAATTTGGAACCTAAACCCAAGGAGCATTTGAGACCAGAGGCTTACTGAGCCACAGAAAATGGTGAAGCGGCATTAATGCTTTACCCAGAGATGCTCTAAGATATTGAGAAAAAAGAAAAAAAAAAAAGGGATTTCATGCCATCATTTGAACTTCTGATAAGGTGAGGTCAGTAACTTAAGGGGGGGAAAAGAACAGAAAAAAAAAAAAAGCGCCAACCAGCCTACAAGCACAAGTCAATAGGCCTACAACCAGTCCTCAAATCTAAGCCAAACTCAACACTAGGAGGAACTAGGCATGATGAAAAACCTGCGAATATAAAGATCTGAGGAGGTCATTCGCAAGTGACCCCTGCTTCGGTGCAATACTGCCAGTAGAAAGGAAATCCCCCAGATGCTTTGCCAAGAGGGAGAGAGCATATATACCACAAAGCACCTCCAACTGTTGCTTCACTCCTTCACCAGGTATATCTTGCTGCAGTTTCTCAAAAAACCTGTAACGGCAACCATAGCGTGTTTATGCATATTGCACAAATAATAATCCCACTTGAAACAGCAGAATAACTTGAAGCAATCACAGAACATTCCGAATCCTCGACAACAGAGCCTCAAAATGCTATTATGACTACATTAAAAGGACTTAGTCTGCAGACTTTTAGCTAATCATTATGGTTTCTGACATGATGTTGCAAAGGATAATAAAAGGAGGTCACTCAGAGTTTTCCGTATCATAGGCCTGGCAGATTAAAAATTTAATGATTGAACAAGAATTTGATTGCATAGAAAAAACCGGGTGAACAAAGATATATTGGGGATAGAGAAGCATCAGAACCATCAATCAGCAAGAAAAGAATAAAATGACCTTACTTGGAAACCACTATAAGCTGGCAGTGGGCTACTGCAGCACTCACCAAATCAGATGATAGCTCCATAAACCCTAAGTTCCACAGAAAAATAAAAATACAAGTTCATCAACGAGAAAGTCTGAGGTACAAATAATCAACTTGTACGATAAGATCATAAGAAAACCCACTACAAAACCGTCAAACATCAATCCATACATACAGTTCTTAAGATAGTGATTAAACTCAGTCTTTTAATAGAATTGGTAACTTCATTCTCGATTTTACAAGAATTTTTATGAAATTCATTTGCTTCTATTTGATGGAAGTATTCTTTTTCCAGAATGCATCGTCTAGTTCTTCTGATGATCGATTTACAACCTCTGGAGCTAGAGCAGTCATGATACGAGTCACGAGTTAGAATCTTGCAACTTCCAATAATTATGAGATTTGTAATGTGGTGTTTTTAATAACTCGCACGCCCAAGAAAAAGGATTTAAGTAAAGTGGAGTGTTACGATACTAAATAATATTATGACAAAATATCATTAACTTAAACGTTTAGTAGAGTTGGTTACTCAATAAAAAACAAAGCTTGCTATAAAGTGAGGTCAGTTAATAGAAGAAGAAATAGCCTTCTTCCCAACTATAATCCTCTCGCCAAGTGCTCAGTTGGACAGTATATGTAAGCTCAATTTTTTTTTTTTACTTACATCTTTCTTTTTTTATCTTTTCTCAGTTGGGCATCAAAATGTAAGCATAGCACATTTCTTTTTATCTGTCATCATTAGCATGCACCATACTAGCAGACTAAGCAAATGAGGGCATAAGACTTATCGGCACGTGAAAGCAGCTAAGCCTAAGATGGAATGGAAGCCAAAGAAAGATCAAAGACAGGCTAAGCAAAATGATCAGGAAAAGCCTGGTATGATCAAACCAGCAGATAAGAGTGAGAAGGGTGGCCCAGGAAGAGAGTAGAGATAATTGATGGTCTCTGAGCAAGAAGAGTGGTTAAAGCTCTCACATGAGGAAGCAAGATATGGCTGAGACATTTTCCAGATTTGCAAGTGTAGCAGAAGCTTCGCGTGATGAGGAGATCCCTCCTGTTCCGAAAATATGCTCATTGCGGTCTAATTGTAACATTATGGGACTGCATAGAGCCTCAAAACAGCTTGAAGCAAAGCATTTGATTCCTGAGAATAAGATCAGTATGCTTGGTGTACTAGAAACTAAAGTTAAAGCAAAAGATTTCGAGGGATCATGAATAAGTGCTCATTTTCCTGGCAATGTATCAATTATTATTACTATGCAGTTAATGGTAATATGGGCGTTCCAGGGTCCTGCACAGGTCACAGTGAGATAATTGGATGGGAGTGACCGGGTGATGCATACAGAAATAGAATTTTCATATGAGAAGGGAAGTTCAGGAGTGTGTTACTGTGTTCTTCCTTTGTATATCATGGTTTACAAAATCGCTCGAATCGGTCGATTAATCGATGAATCGGATCGGTTTTCGGCTCCACCGATTCCGATTCACACCGATTTTCTGAAAAAATGGCCTGAATTGGTCTGAAGCGACCTTGAATGGGATGTTTCAGACCTAAATCGGACGATTCACATTGATTCGGGTTATCATGTTGCCTTTCATAGAGTTCGGGGTTATCATGTTGCCTTTCATAGCTCGAACTCCTCCCATGGTCGTGGTGATAATGGATTTGTATGCGTGGAAACTCGGGAACCTAATGAGGATCCTAGTGAAAATCCCATATACTATGGAGGATATTTTGAGGATCATCATCACTCTTCATTTTTTTTTGATTTAGAAATTATTAAAAATATATCTAATTAATGACGTTGAATATTTTATATGTGTTTGTAATTTGAACGGCCTAAAGATGTGAAATTATCAAATTAAGATTTCTATGATTTTAATTTATGTTATTTACTTATTTTCTTAATTTTTGCCTCTTCATGTTGATGTTTATCTTTTTTATTGTCTTTTCTTTTTTTAAAATTGATAAAAAAAAAAAAAAAAAGGTTTGGATCAAATTGATCCGATTCAACCGATTAATCATCTGATTCGGTCGATTCGAATCGATTTGGGAATTTGTCGATTCCGATTATGAAAACTTCGTTGATTCCGATTATGAAAACTTTGCTGTATATGCAATAAATCTCCCTAGTCAGAGAAAGAATGTACGGAAGGGACTAAAAGTTTTTCGTAGGAATGTCAAAGAAGCTTGTTTGATAGCGGGCAATGTCATCACGTATGCTCATGGAAAGAGGGATATCAAAGGGACCCACATTTACCCTTGTCCCTGTATTAAGAACTTCATAGAGCAACTTGTCCTCTCTGACCTCCCTAGCAAAGATAATAAGCAAAATAATGAGTCTTGGTTGCATTGTAAGGTGGATACAGCAAAGGCCTATGCAGTATGGTTTTGCAATTACAGTGGTTTAGAAGCATTTTCCTGACACATGGGATCTCACACCATACACCTGATTTGATCACATCAAGTCCAGAGGTCAGGTTTGAGAAAAAACCTTTTAAATCCAGTAATATGTGGGTCAAATCACCTAAATTTTGCAGTGTAAGGGCTATATGGAAGCTGGAATTCGAAGGCTGTACTATGAATATGATAGAGTGGTTCAGAAATCAAAAGCCTTGAAGGAAAAATGGGGGAGCTCCACCAAGACCAGTATGGAGAAATTATAGAGAAAGCTCAGGAGGAAACAAAAAAGCTAACCAGAATTCAGAGAGTACTTCAAATATTCCAATCTGAAAAGTTAATTTGTGAAGAGAAAAGGAGTGCTTACACACTGCAGCAGCTGCTTGATGCTGAATGTATGTATTTGAGACAAAAGAGTAAACTCAGGAGGCCAAGGCAGGGTGATATCAACAATAAGTATTTTCATGCTGCCTACAAGGCAGAAAAGATGAAAACCAATACAACCAGCATATACAACAAGCAAGACAGGAAACTCACTGAGAAGCAGAAGATCATGATGAGTTTATAAGCTTTTTCAAAGGTATGCTGGGGTCCTTCCAGAGTATAAGAAAGGAAGTATTCAAGGTTAATCTACCAGGGAATAAAGTAACTGAAAAGCAAGCTGTGCAGATGATTGCATCCATTGAATCAGATGAAATGAAAGCAGCTCTACAGGTGTATTCCTGAAGAAGAAGCCACTGGACCATACGGTTTAAATGGTCCATAGAAGAACATCATAGAGAGGTGGGGGAAGTTATCACAGAAACCATAGAGGTAAATTACTCATTCAAACTAATGCTATTGTCATTAATTAGGCGGCAAAGATTCTCAGGGCCTGGCCTACTAAAGCTTCTGACAATAGACCCATCGCTTGCTGCAATGCGATCTATAAGATCTTAACTAACATGATGAAGGAAGCCATGAGTACTCTACTACACCCCTGCCAAGCTGCCTTTGTTTCAGAAGGTAGAAGCTACACCTACTAACATTTTATCATGCATTGTGTGACTACCCCAACTTATTATGTTGAACATAAATGGCTTCTTTTAAAGAAGATGAGAGATAAGGCAGGATAATCTCATCTCCCCTTGCCTTTTTGTTCTTGGTATAAGCAAGTGTTTTGAAGGAATGAGTCTAGGTCATGGATTTCAGTTCCCCCCTAGACACAGAAAGCTTCAAATAACACATATGTGTTTCACTGATGAATGATGGTATTCATTAAGGCTGATGAAGTCTCATTCGGGCTTGCTAAGACCACCCTAGATAGATCACTTTCTTGAGGTAAGTGGGCTAAGGGCAAATCCTCTCAAAAGCCAGTTTTATTTCGGTAATGTGGAAGAGAAAAATATGATCAGTATGATGGTGAAAGTTGGCTTTCAGAAGGATGGCCTGCCCATGAAGTACCAAGGGGTACCTGGACCTCTGGAAGGACTACACATCATCAATTTGGCCCCTTGATCCAGAGAATCCAAGCCAGAATAAAATGCTGGAGTTCAAAAAAAGTTTAACATAAGCAGCAAGAAGGCAGTTAATTCAAGATACCCCACAAAGCACAATTGCTAATTTAGGGCAGGCTACATTTGGATTGCAAGAATGATATTGAGATGGAAAGGAATAGCCAATAGCTTAGAATGAATGTCCTAATGGAATGGAATTGATTCCATTCCTTTACAGCTATTTGGTTCATTTTATTGGAACGAAATGAAAAGTAGTTATATATGATGAATTAAACTCAATGCTTGAGCTATTCCCCAATATTGCCAAATGAAACCACTGAGCCAAGACCACATAGATCCTTTCTCAGCATGTCCTTGCACTAGCCACCAAAACAAAATTCATGACTACAGAAAACATTTAAATCTAAGTGTCCCACTACCTACATCCCAAGTTCAGTTTAATTTGAACAAACACAAAGGTGCCTCACATATATTGACACCTCTTTCACATGGAAGGCCGAGCAGGAAAGAAGTGTATTTACATAGGTTGATAGGTAGTTATAGAAGTATGAAAAATGTGATACCTTCTTCTGAATTTGAAAATTCGCTGAGGCGTTTGGCACAGTTAACTGACATCCTAGCGGACCTAGCTTCAAATGCCTCAACAATAATGCTTGGCTTCAGCCAGTCCTCAGCTGTAAAACAGAATGAGAGCATAAGAAAAAGTATCAAGGGTTGCCTTACACAATATCTCGTGAATGGCTCTGAATTTAAAATCCAACAACTGAAGGCTACATAAGCTGAAACAATGCAGCGGCTAGTCAATGAGCATTAATGTGAAGAGAAAGAAACAAGAAAAGAAATCAAAGAGGAAATCAACCGATGGATCTTTAAACAGTAGAGCAATTTAACACAAACGATAGATCTTTTAACAGTTGAGCAATTTAAACAGTACACAAAAAGTGAGACTGAAAAGTAGAAGAGCTAGATCCTCAAGACAGTTGACTATGGAGAAAAAGGAGGCCCAGATGCTCAATCTAGCTAACTTAGGGCAAAGTAGGAGAGCGAGATGCTCAATACCATTGACTTAGGACCTTGAAAGAAACCATTGATCTCAACTGGTCGTCTCCAATCCACAATGAGCAGAAGTTACATAACCATTCAGCATTTCACAGCTGCAATACAGTGAGGAGGAGGGGTGGGAAGGATTGGAGGAGGTATCTCAAACCTTTTTTAACATCACAGCTACACTGCAGCAGATGTTCCACTCGTCCCATATAAGCCGTTGTTCCAACAGGTAGCTTTCCAGAAGGTAACTGAGCAACAGTCTTCATGAGGAACCTAGCAACCTAAACGTGAAAATTAGATCACTCCCTGCCGAGAGGGACGAAGGAACATTCCATGGGCATTGCCAGAACTAATCCGATAAAAGGTATACCAGTGTGTTTTTCATTTTTACTTAATTAGGCTACATAATAAAAGTACGATATTAAATGCTAAAATCGATATGATATCTTAGCACAGAATTTGGCAACCAGAGGGTTAAAAGGGAATTAGAGGCAGCATAAAAAGTTTAACCAACTGAAGTTCCTACAACCTAGTAATCAATGCAAATGAAGAGGTACTTCACCTGTAACAAGAGAACAATATTATCTCCCTCGTAAGTACAAGCAGGAACATAAACCGCAAATAATTCAGGGAGCCCACTGCTGCAAAGGTACCCATGCCCACCGCAAAGCTTCCGGCATTCTTCAATTGCGTCCTGAATGAAAACGACATACAAGCATTTCGAAAAAGATGAAAGATCATAGCAAGACATACTTAACATGTTAATCTTGTTAAAATATTAAAATGTCTTACAAGAATTTCCCTATGATATTCTTTATGCTATGATACAACTTATAAGGTCAGTAGCATACTAGATAAGATATCTTTAGTTACTTTTATTTATTTGTTTTATTATAAATAGGCATAATAATCATCTTCTAAGGGTATGCTTGATCATATTAATCTTTTGAGTTATATGATAGCAAAGCGGTCAGTCCATATGTGGTCTAATTTGGTTTCCGCTATCATTGGTGGGCGAACATCTGTTGAGGTTGGCGAACACTTCAACCTAATCAGCATTCTATTTATAGATGTAGGCCCGGTGTGTTTCATATGTGGTTAAGGCTCGGCCCATGAATAGCCATGTTTAGGAGAACTAGGGTTTCTAGTTTGCTCTGTAAATACTTATATGAGGGTTTACTTATTGTAATGAGTAAGAGAGTGCCTCTTGTAAAACTTCACATAGTGATCTGTCATCATGGCTTTTGGTGGCCGTGGGTTTTTCTCCCGATACTCGGGTTTCCCACGTAAAGCTTCATGCATGTTTTAGAATTTGCATCCCCTTCAGTAAGCCTGATCACTTTGCTCTTCTGTCTTAGATAAAAACTTGCTAGGGTTAATAGTCCAACAATTGCACATGCCGGCCACCAGGTGTTCATGATAAAACTTCAATTGCCAAGAGAATGCGACTACTAGCACGTAAACAAGTTTCAAGATATTGACATACGGCTGTTACTGATGTTGTCAAGGACTTCAATCCTGCGGTACATGCATGGGCTTCAGGCAATGTGGAGAAATCATTAGCTTGCAATCTTTTTGTAACATCTGTATAGAGCCAATTCAGCCACTCTCCGACGAATCTGAATGCGTAAGCAGAAGCGAGTAATGGAAAGAGCCTGCTCTGCTGGGTTCTATAATCAATCACCTATAACAGGATCATAAATCGTGTCAATCAACATTAGAGTAAAATGTAACAACCGAGTAACATAATATTTGCACCCGTGCAATACATGATGAACATATATCTAATAGTTGGTTGGGAGAAAGACCATTTGTCATGTAGAATATTGGTGATTGCTAATCTGCAATAGCAGATGTGGTTTAACATACACGTGAACTTACAATAAGAAATACTCCCCCAGTCCCAAGTTAAATGAGATATTTGACCCGTCATGAGAATTTATGTGTTATAGTGAGGTTTACTATATCAATTGAGAGAAGTTAATGGAGTGCATTACTAGATGAGATAGATTTGGTTGTTTCTTTTTATGTGAAAAGGTTACAAAAAAAAACGTTCCATTTATTTTGAGATGGCCCAAATAGAAAAACATTTCCATTAATTTGGGACGGAGAGAGTAACAAATGTCCAGCAAAAGAATACTTAAGAAAAAAAAAACAATGATTGAATGGCTAGGATCATCACCAGGTTTTGGTGACCATGGATTTTCCTCCTAGTACACGGATTC
>JAOVYX010003728.1:0-10785 GCA_035668315.1 Drosera spatulata
TTGAATGCTTGTGAACGACCAAGAGTGAACACCAATACACAATCATGAATCCTCAATTCTATCAATCAAAACTCATCACCAAAATTCATAAAAGCAGAATATATCTGTCACTAACTCTTTTTGGTAGCGAAGCCCACAAAGGTCACATCTCTAAACCCCTATAACGGATAGGAGAGCGTGCGCGGTTGTCCATTTCGTGATAATTGAGTGATTAATTGATTCCATGCCTTTCCCCGAGCATACGGAGTGCACCAAAATGGAGAAAATTAGATCGAATTCAAGAGAAAGTAGAGACTACGCAAGTGGGGGTAATGGATACGAGACACAAAAAAAAAAAAAAAGCAACCTTCCTATTACTTAACCAAGCCTCCGAACACAGAATCACTGGTTCCTCACCACAATGCCTTATCCTTTCTTTTTGTTGTCTCACGTCAATCATGCTAAGCATATTGAGACATCACCCATCCTAGTTTGGGTATAACTAGGTGGCGACTCCTTATTTCTCGTTTTCATAGAAAAGAGGATCCTTTTTTCCTTTTTGGTCATCGTCCTTGCGAATAGTTTTTCTCCTATGAGCGGAAGAGTCATGCCTCAAAGATAAATCACAAAAAACCACTTCGCCTCAAAGGTCCAGTCAAACCACGAACAAAGCGACGTGTCAGTCTCCCCTCCCGTGTCGGTTTACCTCACATAAGCCTTCAAGATTTTTCATTTCAAACTGGGATTCCAGCTTCTCTTGAATTCTAGCGATTTCCTCCAAGTCATTTCCAATGATAATCATATCGTCGACATCAGTCTCCTTCCCTTTTTATCGCTTCAAAAACAAAGTATGATCTGAATTACTTTATCGAAATCCATACTTCTTCATTTACAACAAATATCTTCTAAACTAATCGAAGTGATTATTTCAAGCCATATAGAAAGCGCTAGAACTTGCACACTATTGTTTCTGAAGAGGAAGAAGGAATAAATCCGAGTGGAATATCCATGTCGACCTTCTCCTTAAGATCGTCATGGAGGAAGGCATTTTTTACATCAAATTGATATAAGGGTCAATCTAGATTTGCAGCAAGAGATAAGAGGACTCTGATTGTATTCAGTTTTGCTATCGATGAGAACGTTTCTTGGTAATCTATACCATATGTCAATGCATATCCCTTCGCCATAAGTCTCGCCTAGTATCTTTCAATAGAATTATTTGATTTATGTTAATTGAGAAAACCCATCTACATTCCACGGTCTTGTTTTTCGACTCGTAATGCAACAAGCCTCCAAGTTTTTTTTTTCTCCAGCACCATCATTTATTCTTTAATCGTCTTCATCCAATCTGAGTCAGCCAAGGCTTCCTTTACTCTGCTAGGGATATGTATTGAAGAGATATTATGAACCAATGACTTCAGTTGTTCAGATAATCCCCACATTTATATGTGGTTTGCTATAGCATATTTGGATCTCCTTTCCTCAACATTAGGCGAGTATCGATTCGGTTTCCACGATTATACCTAAAAGGTAAATGATACCCATCAGATATATTCAAATCATTTGTCATTGAAATGCTTACCTGAGAGATATTCTCAGGAGACGAGTCGATGATATCTGATGAACAAGAGGAATTATACATATGTGAGTCTCTTTCTTTGGCCTCTAGTTGTTCTTATGAAGTTGACGAAGTAATATTCCCAATATTTATTGGTTCATCCTGCATTACCTCCTTATCTTGACAAAGAGTAGAAATAGAGATCACTTCTAGAGATGGCATGCAAGGAGATATCACACGAGCAGTTTTATTACCAGTCGATGTCTCGATAGAAATCACTTCATTGATATCATCAATGACACTGCTATAATCACAATCCCTGAACTTTCGACCTTTTGCACTTTGCCCCCCTTAACTTTGGAAATAGGCACATGGCCCCCTACGAGGGGGCTTATCTGTCAAAATGTATACTTTCAGGGGTCATGTGCCAAAAATCAAGATTTTTTCAAAGTTTAAGGGGTTAAGTGCCTATTTCCAAAGTTAAGGGGGCTGTAAGGCCCCGACTTTTCATTACTTAATAATGATACATATGACGTCATTGCCGCTGAGCCCAATGCCTCAGCTAGACAAAAACTTTACTTCCTGGCTTAGTCATAAGAATTAAGCTATGTTCACTTATACATCATTAGTCTAGAAACTTTTATTGCACTCAATCTTAACTCAGAATATCACCTTTACGGCGGAATTACATCTCTTACTGAGATTAGAATACCTTTCACACATAGGTTACATCTAGCATCAAATCTTATGTCGCACTTCTCCTTTAAGTCTTGCTCCTCTAATAAAGAGAAGAAGAAAGACACAGAAAAATAATAACCGTGAGCTATCGGAGCTCAATTACGTGTCGGTCCCCTTACCAGGGGTTACACGAGAGAAGAAGATAATAAAAGAAAGAAAAATGATCAGTTAGATCCTTTGTTCCAGCACTCTGGAAATATCATGGCAATCAGGCATTCACAGTTATCATTACAATCATACCAATGATTAACCCTAGTCACATAAGCACACTTAACACCACATGACAACGCTCGAAAGCATACGTCCATCGACACTCCCGACATTATCAACGTCATTTACTACCGTCATACCCTTTATGGTAATGACAGTTAAGACCTCCATATCAAACAAACTGAGACAATGACACTGCGACATGATAGGTCCCCAGTCCAAAACTCACGCACTGCTACACTCAACAATTCACTCAAGACTTTGTTATACTTATCATCATGTCAATCACACAGAGACGACAGATAATAGATACCCTCAACGTTATAATTGTGCCCTTGGCGAGACTTATTCAATTTCATAGATAAGCTTTATTCATCTTTAGCAAAAGGGACATCCGCAGAAGTGGATCAACCAAACCGGAGCCCAGGGTCTCTATGTGAGATACCCTCATACCAAAAGGTCGATGAAAGAATGTTACCATCAAGTCACTGTATAACACATGCGACAGACATAAATCTCTTTGTGTTTTGTACCACAAAATTATCTCACCAATTATAGATTTACACTCTTTTCACACATTCACCCTCATTATACCAACAAATAAGGCATAATACACACCATGCAATAGCATTCCACAACACTCATTATTTAGCACGCAACATTTACAGTCACTATTTTACGTCAGTCACATTTAGTGACTACGTCCAAAGATTCCAATGCATATTATTATATCCACGGTATAATAATATGCATCGCCACACAACAAATCTAAACGTTACCTTTTATCACAGTTCTTCACATGCACACGTTCAGCCTCGTCCTTAAGTGACGACAAGCAGGGTCTCTAAGTCCTATAATATAATAGGATATGCGTATTAAGACATACCCTTGTGAATGATTGTTCCAGTTATGGAATTAAGTATATTTATTCGTAGTTCTTGAAAAATCGTCATAGTAATGTTATGTGGTGATGCCAAGCATTGAGAAAATTTTTTGATACTTATTTCGATTGTCCATGATGATGATTTTATGTATTTGACATCATTAGAAGTGTTTGTGAATATTTGGAATTGTTTCGGGGTCAAAACGGTTCATTTTCGGTCTGTCCAACATGACACTTTGATACAATTAAATCAATAACTTCTTTTATACAGCTTCAAAAATCATTTCGTAAAATTCTACACAAACTGCACTTCATAAGCTTTTCATTGAATTAAAGTTTCTATCACGCAACCTTACCCATAACAGTAGTTTATTCATTCAATTTTATATTTTCTACTAGATCAGAGAGTTTGATATTTCTTTACTAAATAGCTCATAACTCCTTAAATAAAACTCCAAATATATATTTTTAAACTGTTCTGGAAACTAGACTTCAAGACTTTCCATTGATATAAGGCTCATTTTCTAAGTCTTTCATTATAATTCCAGATCAAGTCACAATGTGATCCTTATAATCAGTTTTTACAGATTGTCATATCCGCACATTTTGATTTATATCCTAAGATTCACAACTTTAAATCATGATCAATCAATTTATAAGAAATTGGACATATGAGGATTTAACACATATTAAAATTGAAATTTATCACAGAGCCTATAATTTTCTACAAAATTTCTAAAAAGATGATCACCTTCTCGTATTAATGATGAAAGATCGTCATCGCCTTATAACCCTAACTTCTCCTCTTCTCCTCAAACTCTCCTTCGTTTATTCTCTAACTTATCTCTTCTCTTGCATGACACGAAGTATTTTTATATTTGTAAGAAATTTTTCAAGGAGATGAGAACTTGTATTAATAGAAAACTAAATCAATTAAAATAGTTTAAGTGAATATTTAGTGGTATTTAGTGGGTAATTAGTGGATAAATAATTTAATTTAAGTGGAGTTGAAATTTACATAAAGGATAGTAAGTGTCAAAATTAGGTTTAGGTCATTTTCGAATAAATACAGTATTTTTGTATTAAGAACGTATTTCCCCGTATTTGCGTATTAGGGCGGCATTTCATTCATATTTGTATTTTTTCCTTATTATACCGTCAAACAAGCCTTTGTAACCCCGTAAAATGAATTATAACGTACAATGATTTATTATTCACATTAATTATCGTGAAACTAAATTTTACGGAATTTTTCGGGTCCTTATCGTAATTTTGTCATGATTTTGATAAACGAATTTTATAACCCTGTTGTATAAATTATGATATTTGGTAATATACTTTTTTTGTTATTTTTTTAGGAATAAATTATCTCAAATTTTTCGATCTTTACATTCTTCCCTCAAAAAGTTTCATCCTCGAAACTAAAATTATAAGAATTTAGGAACTACCATTAAATGAATGTGGTATTCCTGATGTATCATGATCGTGACTGCGCTCTGTTACGACCGTGATGTGCAAAGAAAATTAAACAAAGCTTATATCCATCTGTTATAATCATTACAAGGGCTGTCAAGACCGTGACACCTTCGTTTCACACAGTCCAATAGCCTTTGACAGTATCATGACCATGTCAAGGGTTCAATGACACTCTTAACAATTATTGTATCCAAAATACCCGCAAAAACAGCCCTCAGGTCACACTGAACTTCAAATAACTCTTTGATATCACATAAACTTCACCCTACCAGTTATGACTGAGTAGGATCAGTGTTATAATTTCTAGGTAAAACACTAGTGGGAACAAAGCATAAAGCATCAAAAGGATCCAAGGTTTCTGGTATTGCAAAGAAGAAAGCCGCAATACAACTACTACGACCACTGGCAAAGAACATAGATGTATCACGAACAGTATTCAGTACAGGATGTTCTTGGTAATCGGGTGCATTGTGAGTTGTGGTGGTGATGAAACTTTAAATCGGTGAAGAGTTTATTGAGGTTTCACCTCCAATTTATAGTACCTAGTATTTAGGAAGAGTCAAAACAAAATCCAAGGAAATCTGAATTTTGAACTGCGTGTGATTCATTTATTATGCATGGGAAACTTTGCGTAGCAAAGACAGGGAAGATTTGGATTTTGAACTACGTGTGATTCATTTATCACGCGTGGGGGACTTTGTGTAGCGAAGACAAAGAAATCTAGATTCGATAATCCAATCTTTACGCATGATCCAAGAACCCGTTATCTCCTCACTGATTTGATCATTTATCGATCCATGTTAAACTCAAACTCAATTTTGTTGCTCCCAGATAACCATCACAATTCAACTACCAATATTTAGCATAAAGCAAAGAAAATAAGTTTGATGACGGTATCAAATATAGAAATCCTGGTTTACCATATATCAGCATTGATAAGTAACAGAAGAACACACAGAAGTGTATATTCATAAAGCACACATATTTCTAAAACAGAATATATTGAGGGAACAGACACAAAGCCAATGCGTGTATAACTCTTATTTCTTACCATATTTTTGTCATGATTTTGGCAAACGATTTTTATAACCCCGTTGTATAAATTACGACGTTTTACTGTTTTTGTTATTTTTTGAGAAATAAATTATCTCAAATTTTTCGAATCTTTACAGAGGCAGAGTGCAAAAGGTCGAAAGTTCAGGAGGGTCAAATGCTATTTTTCCTTTCAGCTTCTTCAAACGTCACATCCATGGTCACATAAGTGCGTCGAGAAGTTGGATCATAACATCAATTGCCCTTTTGTTGAGTCGCATTACCCAAGAAAATACAATGTACTGCACATGCGTCCAGCTTAGTATGTTGATTTTTGTATACATGGACAAATACGACACAACCAAAGACTCGAGGAGTAATCACCATAATTGAAGGCATGGATACATCATTAAAAATGCTTATGTTGACTCAATGGAAATGACATGCGATGACACTTTGCTAGAATGCAAGTCACAATGCCACAACTCAATAATATAAAATGACTTGAAACCCGAATCTTCTGCATTTGAAAATAAATCTGGAAGTAGATGTTTCTTACATAATTGAAATATAGATGTCCTAGTTGACGATGCCACAATCATAACTATTTTTCTTTGTTCCCTGCTTAACCCTTCATATGGTTTTCTCTGACCAAATTGAAGTCGTCAACATAGTATAAAATGACTTTAAAATGGTGGTGATATCTCTTTGTGTCCAAGTCCTAACTGAACTAATAAAAAAAAAATATAATGCAGTAGAGGACACAATGATTTATACTAGTTTAGACAATCATTGTCAAATGATCAACAAAAGCTTAGTCCAGTCTTTTCTTGGTGATCAGTTTAGTCAAGTCAAGAGGCGAGTTCACTATCTCTTTGTTTTGGCTTCCAAAGAAACCCCTTATAAGCTTACAATTTGGTAAGGCAAGAACCTAGAACGTTGCAGAGATCACTTCTAGACTCTGTTGTAATTTGTGTTCTTGAAGCAGATTAGTGAACTCTTTTTCTTCAAATCTTCAAACCAGCTCTTGAGAAAGATTGCACAATGATCTTGGGAGAGTTTTAGCTTGCTACTGTTTCTCACAATCATCATCAATCTCCTCAAAGTGGAGAGAATCCTCTTTTATAAGGTTCGGGGGATTAGAACCCGGGACTGTACTATTTGATGTTGACAACTGTCTGTTTCCACTTGTAGTGTTCCTCTGTGACGTTAATAGGTTCCCTCACAACAGTCTTCAAACTCGTACAGATTTTCAAACCTCAAATCTTTGATATAATCGTTCTCATATCTACTTCTATTCACCAATTAGCTTTGCTGCATTCCTCAGTCTGTTGCGCTTCTGCCTCTGTTACACCCAGTCTGCTACATTATGACATGGCCTTGATCCTGAGATTTCGATTCTAGATCCTGACAGATTTGTGTTTTTTTGCTTTCCATATTGATCCTAATTATTTATCTAGAATCCTCTGATGCAGACTGCATCTAGGTGATCCATAATGGCCTCCCATCTGTGATCCTCCGCTGTTCTGCTGCATGCTACCTAGACTGTATCTAATTATCTTATTTCTCAACCTAAGTAATTAACCATGAATATGTCCTAATCTGAAATTTTGTTCATCAATTTTTATATAACCGGAGGGATTGCACATTCTTAATAGGTTCAATCTCTTAGATTAGTGACAACTAAGGCACTCCATGTACCAAGGATACTTGACCTGCCCTTTTATCACTTTCATGTTGCTTTCGAGCCTTGAGTTCCTTCCACCAATCCGGGTACCCATGTAACTTAAAGCAAGTTTCACGAGTGTGTTTCATATTTTCGCAATGTGTGCACCTGTCGTTATGTTTTAGCCTTTGAATTTGCATTCACTAAGGACACTTCCCATAGGCATCCCAGGCTTGGATAACTGAAGTGTTAAATAATTAAGGGCACTTGCATTGTAATACCCTAAGGAAATGGTTAAATGGTATGATAGTACTACCTATACCAAACAAGGTGCACCTTTCTTTTCGATAGGCCATCACTTTAGAACTCCGCAGTTAAGTGTGCTTAACGTGGAGTAATGCTGGGATAAGTGACCTCCTGGGAAGTTTCTCAGGGTGTGCGCGAATGAGGCCAAAAAGCACTGAAAGGACTAATGTTGGACTGTGGGATCAGTTGTCAGCCTGACGAGTGGTTCTTGGTGATAGCAAGGATTTGGCCGGGGCATTACATTATGGTATCAGAGCAACCCTGTGATTGCGTGCTGGATCTATGGACAAGGGGTCCGGGTTAGCCGCTTAGTGGGGGAAGGTTCTAGGGTTATGCATCGTGCTTGAAGTTGCAACGAGGACGTTGCGTTCTTTAAGTGGGGGTGTAGGTAATACCCCAAGAAAATGCTTAAATGGTTTGATAGTAGTACCTATACCAAACAAGATGCACCTTTCATTTCGGTAGCCCATCACTTTAGAACTCCGTAGTTAAGCGTGCTTAACATGGAGTAATGCTGGGATGAGTGACCTCCTGGGAAGTTTCTCAGTGCGTGCACGAGTGAGGCCAAAACGCACTGAAAGGACTAGTATTGGTCTGTGGGACCAATTGTTAGCCTGGCGAGCATTTCTTGGTGACGATCCGGTAGCAAGGATTTGGCTGGGGCGTTACATGCATACTAACCTGTCGCCAAGAATCAAGTAGCGGAATAATGTGGATCTGCGTAAAATTATAAGCCTCCTTGATTTAACCACATGATTGTACTCCTCTTGTTCGTCAATGCTACACCGTCTCTTCCTCGTGCATTCGCTCGTCTCAATAGGATCGGCGAATTGGCAACAAGAGTTACTCCAAGCGTCTCCACGTTCACAAATCTCATAGGGTATAGGTGATTCCTTTAGAGATAGGTTGGAGAAAAGAGAGTAGAGAGATGTGTTTTTCATCACGTTCATTTTACGTCTAAGAATTTGTCAGACGTTATAGGAAAAACTAGATTTGATTCCTAACTCAAATATTGGTAATCAGTTAGGATAATAATTAGATTTCAAATAGCAAATATTCAAATTCCTAATATGTCGTCATGTCATCCATGACATATGGGCATCATATAATATTAAATCCCAACATTTCCCACTCGCCCACATGGCGAAAGTCATCTCCATAGCTCATTCTCAAGCAGCCTCGTCTCTTCATACGAGAAATGGAACGTGCGACCCCACGAGAACAAACGCACATAGGAGCTATGTATTAAGTCATCACCAAGAGTAACACAAAGCATCACTAGGAAGAATCTCGTCAATGCCCTAGACACTTAGATTGCACCTAGATACAACATTCTCAAATCCCGCACAATGAGCAATGCTATATCTCTCACAAACCCTGATACTCATGACTTGCATCAAGGAACTAATCCGATCAAGTCGCCCGGGCTATGAGTCACACAGCATGGTGTATTATCATACTATCTTCCCAAACAACATATGTTGGTCCAATTCAACCCAACTACTTTCCTAGACATGCTCCACGAGATCGCATCAATCATGATCAAAAGAAACGTGCTAAAGTAGCAACATCGAGCAGCCTTGATCCAACATAGTTTTTGGTCCACAAGGGCACATAAAAGAATCAGAATGATTCAAGTTGCTCATACAGCGAAAAAGTAGGGATTCGTTCGTCGCACCCACTATAATGGTCGTTTCAAAGCACATACAATATGAATGTATGTTGTGGTGTTCTTTGGCGCCTAGGGATTCATGCCTAGTGACATGATAAAGGGCATGTCACTTGTAATAAATAACACCAAACGAATCTTAGTCTAGTCGCTATACAAGCACCTAACCTGAATTTCTAGCAACAGTCACTCTCACAGCGTCTGTTCTAGAAGTTCACATTCCACTATCTGCAGGCTTCATGAAGTGTGGTCAACTTCATGATCGACCAAATAACATGATCTCATCTTAGCTCTAACTAAGGCGACGCATAATATATAATTATCATTTGTTCGCCCTCTAGGTGCCAAAGATATAACGTCTCATCTTGCACACCATCTCAGTGTCAAGGCGATTCATCTGTGTGAGTAGATTGAATCAAGTCTAGGGACATCTTTACAAGAATACATACATAAAACATCAAACCAAAACCACACATAGTGTAAAATAGGAATGGTGTAAACAAGAATATCATACAAAGCTACAAAATAATGTATCAATAAATACATTAGATCCTAGAATGAGGAAGAAATATATCTCTAGTAATAGGCTTAGTCACGGGATCAGCCACCATCATGCCAGTAGATATATGATGTAGGACCACCTACCTCTTCGCTACCATGTCTTTAACGAAGTGATAACGCACATCTATATGTTTAGTCTTTCCTTGTTACTTGGGATCCTTAACATATGCCAAAGCTGCCATGCTATCACGATACATAAGAACGGCCTCCTCCTTGTAGGCCTTGATAGCCAACCTCTGTAAGAATCTCTTCAACCACACAGCCTCCTGAACTGCTACTGGGCATACGATGTACTCGGCCTCCATCGTGGAAAGAACAACACATGTCTGCTTCTTACTGCTCCGAGAGATATAGTCACCACCAAGTATAAATGCATAACCTGATGTAGACTTACGCTCATCTCTGTCACTGGTCCAATCCGCATCACTGTAACCTCTCAATCTTAAATCACCCGCATGGTAACATAAGACAAGGTCAGTAGTACCACAAAGGTACCTAAAGATTCTCTTGACAGCTGTCCAATGAGCTTCACCAGGATTACTCTAGTATCGATTGACCATGCCAATAGCATAACAAAGGTCAGGACGTATACACAACATAGCATACATCAAGCTCCGAACTGCTACTGCATATGGTACTTTAGACATACGCTTTTTTTCTTCATCACTCTTAGAACATTGATCAAGGCTTAAGACGCATCCTTTTTG
>JAOVYX010003729.1:0-10784 GCA_035668315.1 Drosera spatulata
AAATGCAAATTTTAGTCGCAAAAAGGGCGACTAATATTTTTTGTTAGTCGCCCGTGTCCCTATTTTTTTGTAGTGTATAGCAGGTTGTTACATACGGTCGCGAGCTCAAATCCTACATTGATCGTGCTTCTTGCTCATGAACAACAATAAAACATTCATGTGATGAGGAGTGCTTTAATACTCATTATTGCATCATTAGTTCATTAGTTTAGACATTTTGCAAAAAGTACACTTATAAGAAGCTGATCCATTATACATGTTATAAGAGTACGACTAGGATGTATCAGGTGCCATAATACTACAAGGATCCTCTTCTAGTTTTACTGTATATAGCTAACTTATAAAAAAATAATTATCTTCATTCAACCAGGATCTAATTTAATGGCCGAAATATGTACTTCTGCTTACTACCTTAAAACTCTCTCCCAACAATCAAACCTAAGTGACTCTGTTCCATTGAGTATATAAATAACAAGGCTGCAACTATTTAGTAAAAATAAAGCTAGCAAACAACAAACATAGTAGCGACTTCAGTAATAAAAGGCCAAAAAAGGATGGATGCCATGAAATAGCCTACCAACCTCGAAGACGAACATCTAATTAAAGACAAAGACAACAACCCAAATAATCCTATCAAATGCGAAGATAAGGAAGATGAGATGTACGTAGATTTATCCTAATTATAATGATAACAGAGAGATTGTTCCTGATGTCTGATGCAGTATCGAACACTCAAACTATTGGCTGTCATTGAGCGTCTAATGCCGCCTCATAGACGTCCAAGTCGACGCCTAGGCAACAAGACTGTTTTCCTACTGCCTAAGTCATTTCTAGATGGCCTAATGTGATGCCTCCCTATATAATCCTGTTTAAGCATGTATTAGGTAATCATTAATCAACCTAAGACTTCTATTATGCTACTGTGTAGAAATACAAACACTATATACCCTTAACCATATCCGCTAGGACAAAGATTAGGTGATGTTACCATCCTCAACTACCCCCCACCCTTGTAAAAAAAACCCTTCCTACTAAAAGGAAAAAGGGTCCCAAATGCTACTCCTGGAAAAGAGATGATAGGGGATAGCCAATTTTCAACGATTGCATCGAAAATCTCTACCTTGTCTGTTGATATTCCATTAATCTCATATAGTTTCATACAACTATTAAAAAGTGATTGTCGATAGCATTCTTCACTAAAATTGACTCCAGCACAGTATGCGATGTCATTCACCATCACTCACCCCTTGCAGTCTTCATCGACTTGATTAACCCAACCCCAACCAGTGTCTCCACACATGTGAAACTTATACGTGACTTGTAGCATCAGGAATTATAAGTTCATAATAACCTCACACATATTATAACTCCTCCAATCAAGATAAAGCATATCTCATCCACGAAGGACTATACATAGCCCTTTAAAGTACAAATTCACAGAAGATTGAATGCCATTGCATGTGCATATTCAAGAAGCAACAAGTCAAAAGGATATCTAATACGGAGTAGTATGAATATCTTCCCCCATCCACCCTCAAGCATATAGATGCTGACAGACAGCAAATAAGAAACTCTGTAAAATCAGGAATTTTACAGAAAAACCAGCGAAGAGACACCTAAGCCAAAAAGGACTGCTGATGTCAAAAGGAAAAACAAATTAAATGTACCTATTGTCAAACGCTCCCAATTACTACCTCAGAAACTTTCTAGCACTACTGTAAAAAACAAAAAAAACAAAAAAAACCCACCTAACCTTAAAGAACCGGCCGATGTTGTAAGGAGAAAAAGGAACTCGATCCAGTGTCAAAAGTTCCCGGTTACCTCCATGTCCACATGATGGAATTTTCCTTAACCTTGAAAAGAAAGAGAACATTTAGGCTTAAGCATAAAACTGTGATCAAGACACTCTCAACATGAAGATCTGACCAAAAAGTAACATCATCCTTATGAGCGAAGGCCAAAAAGAACAAACTACTATAATGAGCCTTCAAAAGTCTGCTTGAGCAGGTAATAAACTTGATTTCTTATCATGGTATTAGAGCAGATTACAAGAAATCATGAACACAAGTACGACAATTTCCATTTGTTAACCTCTAGGAGTAGTGCACATCTGATATATGAAGAGACATTATATTGTCCACGCCTCAAAACTTTTGCTTGAAGAATAGTGTTACAAAATTAGCATAATTTCAATTCTTTTACAGACATCTTAATCATTTGATGGAGTTGATTCTTCGAACATTATCTTTCGATACTTGGTTGGTTGGCGATTTCACCCTCAGATACGACACTTATCATCATACACCCCTCCATTTTTACACCAAGATGGTCCCTTAAGAGTAGTTGAACTTTTAATAAAGGGCCATTCAAGGCCTCAAAGAAGGGACGAATCATACACGAGTAGAGAAAATTGGCCCGAGACCCGAGTAGCAGTCGTTTCATGTACCTAAAACGGGGCCAAAGAAAACTACGACTATAATCCATGTGCTGAAGAGTGATGGCCAGTTACAGCCTCATATTGGTCCCATATGTCATTTATCCTCTCACCAAACTTATGAAAGCTAGCTATCTGGTTTTTTTACCACGGGAAGATATGTGAGTGCATGTCAAATTTGACGAAAAGCTTATCGTGAGAGAATGGACCTACACAGTTGATGAGATAAGGGACCCTTTGCAGAGCTTATAATCCTGATTGCGTGAGATGGTGGGTGAAGAATATTTTCCGACAATGTGACTCTGAGAATATGATTCACTGACAAGATGAAAAACATGATGAGTGGTCAGAGGTGAAATGCCGGCTGACTTTTCGGCGACGGCAGTATGGTACTTCTATGGGTCATATGTAAAACCAAACTTACAGACGTCGAAATACTTGCCAAAGGAAACAAACAAGACAAATGCAGATGAATTCTGCTGAGGGATCTATCGGCTACATGGTGTTCTATTGTTACTCGTTAAGAAAGGACAAGAGTATTTGAGATGTGTGAGACATGACATACCATACGTATGCTATATACTAGGGCATTGTTAAGGCAAGACATGTTCTATGCATGATATACGAGAGTATTCTCGTAAAAGCAAGACTAGTTCAATAAAAGAGAGGATTCACATTGGAGATCGAAAAAATTGGGAGTCAAGTGATGAAAAAATTATTGGACCAGCCCAGGTGGACATTGTCCACCAGATAGAAGATCATTTAGGCCTAGATGACGATAAGAAGGATTGGTGTCGCTGATCACAATATAAAAAGGATCAGTACTCTGACCACGGTAACACGACTTCGAAACATAAGACAACAACAAAAAATGATTGGTGTTTCAGCTGCTAGATTATATTAATCTAATTATGATGGCTGGTTTAAGTGATATTAAGTAATAATAAATAAGAAAACCCTTCAACTTCTCCATAATGATAGTAACGGTTTTCATGATGATTGAAAACGAAAAAGACAAGTGGGTCAATAACTCTTTCCTATATCAGGGTTGTGACTTCATCTATACATGACCATCCTAAAGATAAAAGACTGGGGTTAATATACACAAACTCCACTTATCTTCTTCTCTTGCTAGAGCATTCCGTTAGCACAAGGTTCGTAAAGCAACTACGGCAAACACGATGGCCGGAGGTAAGTCATCGATCTTATTCCGTTGCATATTTGGCTCACTAAGGTTCTTACACCAACGACAAAAAAACCTAGACCACACTAGCAGGACATTGAGGCCAAGATGACCACGAAGAAATTATTTATTGGTAGGACGTTCCAGCAACCCTCGTACACAACAAAATGTCATATCCAGTATCTAACCCAGACAAGCGCCTCGGCTAACATCAATTCCAGTGCTTATTTTCTGAATGAGTAACGTCAAACGCTGAAAAAAGAGCCCTCGAGTTTCAAAAATTTGTTACCTAAATTTTGTTCAGACCACCGCCTTATACATCATAACCACTTGTCCCAGTAAAAACTTTTGGACAGGTTATCAGTCGACAGACACCAGGATCGCTACTTTTTAAACATGGGCTTCGTCTAACAATATCCACTAGATTTTCGCTGCAGATATGAAGATATGGCTCAATTGTCCGAAGGAAACGTTTGCCAAAAAAACTCCATAGCAAATGAAACTAAACCGTAAATACTTGAATATTTCGACCTAAATGTACAACCCAATCATGAGGCCAAAGTGGTTATGTCGAAGTAATTCGTGCGGTTACTTAACCTCTTTCACAGTCACAAACTTGCTTCAGAGTTTGAACAGTGTCTGTTTGCGTCGAGCACATACTAATCACATATCAAAAGGGTGGCAAGACAAAGGCATCCGATTGTGATAGGACACTCAAAAGTCTTACTACAACCATATTACCTAACTTGGAGGCCCTTATATCACCTCATCATTCTGACTAAGGAAGTAGCTTTCCCATATGCCACACAGATTTGATGTAGATAGACTTACATTGCATAGAGTAGAACAGAAACAGTATGTGAGACACATCTTTCGCTTTTTAGATCTCATCCTTTCTTTGTCCTATGGGCAGCCACGCCATACCGCACCTCGAAAGACTCAGTATAGGTCAGGGTTTGAAAAAAATGTGTTGATAGTTATCATGGTCCGACACTTCCTGGAACTTTATCAAGTTTCATACGACCGATCGAACGGAGTAAAATGCTTCAGGCCATCAAGAAATAGTCTTTGTTCCTGGTAAAAGAGATAAGATTATGTACATTTTGTCACTTTTAGATTCTGCTCCAACAAAAATAACTGAGTTCTTATTGTTGTTGTAAAAGGACTAGTATACATGCTTTATCAAGCATCCAAACTGCCATTTAGACCTTCGTTTAGAAAATTATTTTCGCTAATCCTTAGGTCAGTGGACTTCTAAACTTCCACAACCACCCTAAACAGAGCCATCAAGGACTCAATTTCTTCCTTCTCTAGAACTCTAGGATGGTACATGTCAACTGCTCCACTTTTAATGACAGCAGGTGCTAAAACGACATTAGAAAACCACATCCTCACCTTCCCAACGCACTGGCATAAAGACTGTCTATACTTCTACTTCACTTATTTTTAGACTATAGTTCAGTTGCATGTCAATTACATTCTATACTTTTTTGAAATAGTGCCTAATAAAGTACAGAATTGCATTCATTTGCACAGAAATGCAACAGACCAAAAAAGGGCACGGAGAATGAATTATGTATGCAGTATAACCAACAACTTTTAGAAAACAACGAAAAAGAAATACCTGGAGCTTGGGTCGCTTGAGGAAGACTGCAAATCATGCCCGAAGCCATGAAGATAGAACAAGAGGTTCCTGGACAAACTCGTGTTCCTTATATGGCATCTGCAAAATGAGGTTTGACGCTATTTGTCAAAGGAAAATATTGAGAAGGAGATGCAAACTTTGCATGAAGAACAAAGTATGGAGAAGATCCAGATAGCAGAAGAAATTACCTATTTGGCATCTCTTGCCAATTACAGCTTCTTTTATTAATGACATTGTTCAAGAACAATGAGTCGAGCAGAAGCATATCCAGAAATATATCAATACAGCAATGCCTCCAATGAACAGAAGTTACATTGCCAGCGGATGATGGATTCAATTTTCTTTCTCAGCACCTAGATAAATATTCGAATACAGAAAAGTAAACAAAATGGTTGTTCTGACATATTTTCATATAAACAAAAGTCACACACAATTGCCCAGGACCAAAGAAAGTCACTGGAGAATTTTGGGAATCACACTATTCGATCATGTTAGTTTTAGCAATAGAGTAAGTCTAGATCACAATCTGCTAGTGACTTAAACTACACAACTACATCCTACTACAATTTTAATACTTTGATACCTTTCAACTAGTATTCGTATGTCTGAATGGTATATTAGAAAGAATATAACATAACAAAAATGTTGCAGGAAAAGAGAACGGAAGATTACTTCAACTTGGATACTTCAATATGATTATATGACTGAATCAGCAGGATTTAAGGACAAAAACCTAGCAGTCAAAACAACAGCCGAGTATCAGATGATCTTATCACATAGCAAAACATGAGCTCCAAATGCACACGGACGGCACTCAGTTTGCTTTGAAAATTATAAAGAGAACAAACAGATATTTTGCTGATAATACTGTCAATACTCAATAGCCAAATGATCCTGGCTAGCATCTTTTTTATCCTGTACCCCCTTAAATGTATAAATCAATCTGGCAGAAGCATGTTCCTCTGGCTTCGAATCCTAAGTTATTGTTCCTTTGCTAGTCAACCAAAAGAACAGGCAAGCGTCTTCATTCAAGTACTTCAATCTGGGGCCCTCCTCGAGGTAAACTGGTCATGAACAAATGACTATTCGAAGTCCTAATCGTCGAGTACCACTGTACCAATCATCTCAAGATTAAATAGGGAGATCCATCTCTAAACGTTCTGAAGGTGGGTGATCATCAAGACATCAACTGTTACAAACTTAAAGAGATCAAAGATCTTCTGCATGGATGGCAGATAAATAAACAGAAGCTTCCTGCTTGCTTTAAAAGAGCTTCAAAACCTCCTCATATTTCCTCACAGGACTAACTAGCATTTAAACTTGCATTGATGCCACAGGTACCAAGAAATCCAGTTCTCTTACTATCAGATACCTCTGCCCACGTATTCTGCATTTGTAAAAACTTTTTCGGTTCAGAAATTGCATTCCTCCTACACAAAGCACAACATTTTCTGGAAGCTAACCAATTCCTCATTTTAGATAAAAGTCTGTCCTTTCAACATGAAGAGGAGGAAAACCAATTTTCCTATCATCATTTTCAACCAAGCAAAAGTTCATCAGATTCCCGTGAAGCAAATGATTGATTTCTGAAATTGAGAGATCCACTTTTAATTCTCAAAAGGCGAGTATTGATATAGTAATGAAGCCTGAATGAAGTATGAACATACATGGAAGGGATACAAGCTCCAGTTCATCTTCAAACTATAGAATTTCTACATCTCAAAGTAATGACAGATTGAGAGACAAATGAGGGACTTGTGATCTTCCGGTATCATAAAAGCTGACTCTTGATTTTTCAGACATAGTGACATACTAGGAATAAATAGGGGACACAATCTGCAATGAGGCATCAACTGAAGAAAACAAGCAAATTAATAGGACCGGGTGAGGGTGCAAGGCTTTGTCATGATTAACAAATACTTAATGAAAAATGAGCTGCAGTTAAAAGGCTGATGGGCTGAGCTTCTGGTAGAATGAGGAATTGGAGCTCCTTGCGTTCTTCTAAGAAATCGGGATGGGCGCAGGTTAGCTTGATACCCGAAAAAAACAATAGGGTTAAGTAATATAGTTCTAAATGGCATTCTCCTCTACTTAGGCGTCAGCATCATGTCTCAGGAAACCGGTAGTTCAAGGCTCGAGCAATGGAACATCTAAGCAGTAAAGAACTCAACTCCTCACCTTGACATTTCATCCTTAGACTTGCAGCACATGTTGCACATGTTCGCAGAGACCTCTAGCATCTTCGTTACACTTAGAAACCAAATTTCAGCACAATCACGCATATTAAAAGACCATACTGTCTAATACCCATACAGCAGGTTCTCCTTTTGTCCATTGGGTATAAAGTGATAACCTCTTGGTTATTTTTTTCCTACATAATACAAATCCGATGTAGAAAGTACAGATCACTATCAAGTTAACTCCACAATTGGACATAAAAAACAACAAGTCATGAGAACATTGGCAAAACGCATACACCACGAAAGAACCAACCAATCATTATTATCCATGAAAAAAATAATGTTCCATCTTATATAGTATGAGAACATTATTCACATGTCTATTGTTCACTACCCTAACCAGTCCCGGTCCATTATGGGAGCACCTGAGTTGTTGTTGACCACTACCCTATCGCACAAAGAGTTTGCCACTGTATCAAGTTCTTGGACCGGCTACCAATACAACATAATCCCCAACCTTGACTGATTTCACCGACAATCATCACTAAGAATAACAAATAATACAACACATAAATCCGAAATACATCACACATAGAAACCGCAGAAATAAGAGAAACAGAGAGAAAACCTCTTCATCAACTGCTTGCATCCCTCCTTGCATATCACTTATCCAAAATCACACAGCACACAACTCAATCCTCGTTCATCATCGTCATTTCCTTCGATTCACACCCATTGGAAACCTAACTTCATCAGACAACTCCAAAACCCTAACCCTAACCTCCATCTACTCCGAGTCGCACTGCCCCCCCGACTCCTTGCGAATCATCCACCTTGTGAGATGAAGAGGGCGATGATGCGCGGCGATCATCGATCGACGACGATGTTGGGGACTGAGGGAGTGAGGGGAGGATGTGTTTGTATGAGGGGAAAGAGGCGGGAACCCTATGAAAATGTTTTATCTAGGTTTTGAGTCTTTTGGCCAGGGGCGTGCATGGCCCGGTTCCATCCGATATTTACTTATTTTTCGTCCTGTCTCAATTTTTGGGTCCAAAAAATTCTTGTCCCGTCCCGTCCCGTCCTGATGTTTGGTACCGGTTTTTCGGTCTGAGAAAACCGATATTTTCGAAAAGTACCAATAATAATGATCAAGATTGCAACGATAGTAGAACGCAGTCGAATTTGAGTGGCAGCAACACTGAAACTCTCATGTTAAAACAGCTTCTGATCAGCTTCATTAACAATACTTCCCAGCAACAACGAAACACTAAAAAGTTAACAAGCAGCATGATAAGGAAAGAAAAATGTTAAACAGTAGTCCATAGCATAAGGGAAAACTTGAGCAACATCAAGTTATCAAACAGAAGCAAAACCTGAGCAAGATTCTAAGTTTAACATGGTTGAGCAAATTCAAGTGATTGCTATTATAATAAGAATTACAAGCAATCATATAAACGTACATTCAACGCTAAAATAACAAAGATGAATGGCTCCTCAGTCCGGTCCTGGACAACCGGTATGGGTCTCAAATTATTTCCCGTACCAGATCTTGATTATGGGAAGTCCCGTCCCGATCAAACTTGTTTGGTACGTTGCAAGTTCGGGCCGGTTCTTTCCAGTTTGGTACGGGAAGTATGGGAAATATTTGCTCACCCCTATAACGCTTTTGGCCTTGTTGATTTGCTGCATCACAGTCACGGACAATTGGAGCGTTTTTATTAGAAAAAATATCTACTCATAAGTCAAGAGTAACATTTTCTTTCATGTTATGAATCAGCAAGTCTGAAAAATCACGTATCAAATCTCTAACCTTATAATGAAAAAAAAAGACGATTTATCATTGAGCAAATTTTTTTTGACATAAATCATAGTCCCACGTATACGTTCAATAATCATAAAATGGTCTTGATCCTATTGTGTTTTATAAC
This sequence comes from Drosera spatulata, assembly GCA_035668315.1. NCBI lineage: Eukaryota > Viridiplantae > Streptophyta > Magnoliopsida > Caryophyllales > Droseraceae > Drosera > Drosera spatulata. The sequence goes on from JAOVYX010003729.1 coordinate 9,371, forward strand.
AAACTTCAAGCTACCCTACAACTAGTTTGTTGCCGTGATGTCCTTCATTAATTTCAACAGGGTTTCTAATCCACGTATAAGCTACTTCTATGTGATCAGAAATTATTTATAATGTACTTCATCCCTCTCATAACAAACTCAACAATTATGAAAAGACATAAAATATATATTTTGATTAGTTTTCTTTTTATATCAAGCAATGTGTGATCCTCTTGACACTAGCCTCGCATGAGAAAACATAGTTTATGTTTGAAAGAATATTTTACAATAAAATTATGCAAGATAGTGTTTGACCATCTTGTCGTATCAATAAAAGTTTATCTCGATAATTTCAAACAAAAATATTGAGATGATATTTATTATGGAACCGAAAGAATATAATTGTACGTTATCCAAAAGAGAAAGAGAGTATTCTCTCCATCCCATAATAAACAAAACATTTTGATTATCAATACAAAGTTCGACTCGTATCAAAAAATGATCAAACATCATTTTTCGAAAAATTATTGTGAAATACTAATGATAGTTTAAGTTATGTATTTTAATCTTGGGTCAGTAACGTTCATTTTTTTTTATCGATAAGACGAAAAATAAAATTTCTTAAAGTATGTGATAATAGTGGAAAAAAAAACATTTCATTTAATTGTGGACCAATAAAATATTATTTTGACATATGAAACTGAGATTAAGTTAAAGAAAAAAAAAGGTTGTTGATTAGAGCACTTGCAACACTTTTATTATCTCATTCCCTATCTCTAAATATAAAAAATTTGCATAAAAATGACTTGTTCAGTAGATTTTGTATTCCTATCCCTATCCTTATATCATTCTCTAGTTCTCACTTCTTTCCTCATTTCTAGGGAATCAAAATATCATTTCTTATACTTTATTATTATTATTTTATGCTTTTAAAATTTCAAATAAAATCTTTATAATATCAAATAAAATTAAGAGTGAATTACCTAAATATACAAAAAATTGGAAAAAAAATACTAAAAAGATACACAAGGAATCAAAATTCTAAAAACATACAATTCATCCATATCATTTAAATCCCTAATTTTTTATTGTCATCTCCACCTCAACCCCTATCATCACTCAACCGCCGTCAAAATCTTTATCGGAATCTGGCCATGGTCGTCAAAATTTTCGTCGGAATCCGACCACGTCATCGAAATTTGGTCGGAATCTGAAACGCCATCGGAATTTTCGTCAGAATTCGACCATGTCACTCGTATATGAAATAGAGCGCCTGGATAAAATCAAAATAGAGCGAATAATAAAAAATAAAAAATAGAACGTCAGTACAAAAATTGTAATAACCCAAAAAAAAAATTAATTATTATCAAATTTAAAAATATATATTGGATTAAAAATATATGTACGAAACGTATACAACGAACGTATGAATAAA
>JAOVYX010003730.1:0-38979 GCA_035668315.1 Drosera spatulata
CTGTAGGCAGTATGCAACATATGATTATTGACCCAAGAGAAAGCAATCTTATGCCATTAGGTACACAGGGACGGACAAACCACACTAGACACACTGGGGCCTTTAAGCTGAGCCTCTAGCCAGCCAAAAAGAAATGAGGACTTTTATTGCTGAAATATAAGAATCGGGTTCAAACAAAGGTTCAGTACAAAAAGTTTAGGTAAGAGTATAATCTGAAGGAGATGAGGGCAGGCTCTTTTAAAATGGGAGGGACATGAGAATGTCTGAGATGATATGTGATGTGAGGAAGGAAAAAGTAACAAAGGAAGACTAAAGAGCACATAGAACGAGATATTGAGAGAGGATATTGGTATATTGTAACTCATTATCGAGAGACACTAACACAAACTTAGAATAAAGATATCAGATGAGTCACTACAGGAAAAGTGTTTGATACTTGGTATGAGTATATGAGATCAACATTGCTTTTCTTCGAATGCATTTCTTACAATGCATTAGTGTCAACTTATGCAACTACGATGTAATTAGGCAAGGTATTAGACCTCGCTAGACCCCGTGACACAGGGCAAGGTGTGCGCCTCTCTTCTTTTCTTGATTACGGAACTTACATAATCTATAACAATCAGATGGATATGCTATTAAGTCACTAACTTATACATCCAATTACATATTATGAACCAATTGACCACAAAAACTCAAGGAATAAATATATCGGGGAAGTGCCACATGCATTATGTAGCATAGTCCCTAGAATCATCAGATACAAGTGTAAATTCTATAACATGATTCGTAGTTCACGGTTGCTTAATCAGTTATAAACACTTCTTTCTCGTTTCAACATTTTCTCCGTTGAGAAGATGAAAGAGTAACTCCTTATCCATTTAATTCTGTTAGTTTAGATCTAGCCAACAATTCAGATATGATTATAAGAAACTATAACTGCCATACAATAATTCACATAAACTTCTTAAATCGTACACTTGAAATTCATTACAGGGCATGGCCCTTTTAGAAGACTTGAATGCCTATGCAACTAGGAACTCCAACATCACCTCAATGTCAACAGCTGTGATTCCTATCAAGTTACCAACCTATTAAGCTTTTATGGTGCTTGAATACCAATATAACTCATATCCAACTGATAGGATCCAAAAGCGCACACAAAAAAATAAGACCTTCGTATCACTCACAAAAAAATGACCCCTTCCAAAAAAAAGAACGCCACGGGCTAGGGGGTGTTAAAAAGCTTTGGTGTATTAAACCAAGAGTCATATAATCATATACATAAATACCCGATGATAAGTTCCACCTAACGAGTACAATATAATACTTGGTGTTTCAAGGTAAAAGAGGAGGAGAAAGTAGAGTGGCAGATTGATAGGATCATAGGTTATGGCAGAAGATGTTACAAGAACCAGGAGAACGATCACCAGCTTCAAGAGAGGAAAATTTTGAACAAAGGAAGAACGAAATTAAGCAGGAAACAACCAGAAATTCAAACAAAGGTCAACATGCATTAAGAATGATGCCAACCATCTTTTCACCGCGAGAATAACGGATGCTCTTTGGGATCTGGAAGTCTTCAATATAAGAAGCATACCCTGGCTACAATACAAAAATGGATTAAGTCAGTCTTCTGTAAAAGAGCAACGCGATTGAAGAAAAAAGAAAAACAAAAAACAAAATAAATAAAACAAGCATAAGTCCCCAGCAAAAAGAGGAGGAAAATCCCTGCCTGGAGGAATACCTAGGAGCATCATCTACCTTGATTTCAAATGCTAACATTAGCTGTCCAAGCTTAACTTGAGGATAGAATCTGCTCATGTCCAGCAAACAAACAGAGAGCTAAGCATGAAACTGTAGAATAGTAACTAAAAAAAAACAATATGGAGCAATACGAGACAGCGGGTCCCCAGTATTGGATAAATTTCAGGCTTTAAACCTACTAATTGAAGAACAAGTACAACACTGTCGAGTTTTTGCCTTTTTGGTTCAACATAAATTGCAACATATTCTCAATTATAAACTCTTAAGAGGAAAAAGTTTATTGGCCTGCCTTGCTGCACATCTTATCGTACTACCACTGTCTCTATCCTATTTTTCTGCCCATATCCATTTCGTTTTTCAAAGGGCCATTTAATGAAAACAGAAATCCAACTAACTTAAATTTCTGTGTATGGTCGACATAATGCAATTTTGATGGAATAGAGGGATGAGCCGAAACGTTTAATGTTGTTTACCAATTATGTGCATCATAAAACTATAACATGCAATAGCTGAAAGCATTTGAGTTTACCTTTTTTGTATATTTATGCTGGCAATAATCTGAACAAAGGATTAAAGAGCTCCTAAACAGGTTTTTAAATCTAATGAGTGGCCGAGTAGGGAAGCTAACCTCGGTGCACTAGCAAGAGATAGTAGCTGAAAGACTAACCACCAACCAACAACAAACATAAAATTTGTAACTGGCAATATATGTTGCTGACTTGGTGGAGAATATTAAGCGTATACTGAACCACAAAATTGCAATCTTACATAAGATTTCAGGATATTAATCTAGTGAAAGAAAATAAGTGTATATTTCTCTTCAAATTGTAGAAAATAAGCAAATGTTTCTTTTCAAATGTCAATCTCGCATAAGATGCAAAATGTTCCTGACATCACCATGAAGTCCGCCACTATTTCTGGCAAGTACAAGAATATTACTCGCACAAGAAAGGAAAGGATCTGAATATCATCAGCAATATTGAACCAAACCAACCTGGACATAATAACTGCAACGAAAGGTAGGAAACTCGTGGGTTCAGTAATTATGTCATCCATAGGGTAGAAGCAGCTGCTTATCTTGAGACAAAAAGCAAACAATTCTTGAGAACATTGCACGAAAACAAACTATAAACATAGTTATCAAAACACCAATTCAAAACTAATACCTAGCAGAAAGTTTATATACCTCATTAGCAAGAGTAAAAAGGTCTTCCGCATCATTGCTAGCAAACCATCCACTCTTGCAAGCATTCTATCATGAAAATATAATTTAGTTCACAAAGAACAAAAGGAATAAGTAAACAACTCAGCAATTCAAGTGATTTCGGCAAGTCACATCAAGCCAAGATATATGCATTATGGAAAAATGAAAAATGCATATTGAAATTACAATCATTCACACTATACTCATTGGTTAACCATCGGCACACTATATTCATTGGTTAAACGACTGAAAAAATAAGTGTGTGTATGCATCATTGCACCAAAATAAATCCATTTTGTCCTTTGACATGGTCCAATGGCTTACAGAACAAGGAAGATTGAATGAAAAATGAACCTCCTTCAACTCAGGTGACCTAGCAACAAATGTTAAGTTCGATATTACGAATGTTCAAGTCAATGTATGAAGAGAGAAATCCACCATAAAGGGAGATGTATTCCCTCCGTTGCAGCCACCTAAACTACGTAAACAGAACCTTTAGCAAAGAGATAGAACCTTCAGCTTGTGCAAATGTTTTACAAATGTTGGAGCAAATCTCATGGAACACTATAAATCCCTTTACAAACACAAAAAAGCTCACTATTCCCCTCGCATCATCCTGAAGCATTGACTCCAACAACTAATTCGTGCTGTATGCCTGTTCTCATAGCCTGTACCATCAGATAGGGCAATCCAATGCATGGAGGGTACGAACTATGCAGTAAGGATTCCTACTCCCCTTCCATCATTCCTAACCATTCACTCAAACATCATGCTCGTGCTTAATGGTTGTGAGAACAAACATACATGCTTGATGCTATGAGAATAAAAACACAACAACCCTTCATAAGGCATCATAGATAGCACACGATAATCACCACGAAGAGCATTTACCTTGACAGAAAGCATTAAAACCATTAGTGTCGCTTGACGGTAGAAGTCATTTTTATGATGGCAGACCTACAAAGAGAAAAAAAAAAAAAAAGGAAAGAGGGAGGAGAGGGAGGAGGCCACAAAATGTTGTCAGCTCAAAATAAGAGAAGCATGAAAACTTAAAAAATACTTTCTAGGGACACCACGTAATGAATGAGTGGCAGCCTCAAAAAGTATTGAATAATTTTATCAACTAATCACTCTCAAAGATGAAGAAAGCTATAAGCTACCTTCAGATTTCAGCCCCACAACAAAGGACAAGAATAAACGTTATCCGTGGCTTTTTAACCACTGAAATGAACAAGGGACTATAAAGACAAGCAAAACCCTATCGCATGTTAAGTTGTAAACTAATGGAAACTGCTAAAAAGGAGAATGTAAGAAATTGTTTCAACGACAAATAAACCCAATGTAGCTTACTGAATAGACACGTCAGCAAGTACTTTCAGATCATAAATAGGAAAGAAGAGGAAACATAAGAACCTATCCTTGGTCCCTGACCAATACATAATGATCATGTCACAGGAGCACCATGTCAGAGCCAATATCACACTAAGACCTGTTACCACCTACCACTAAAATACTCTAAGGAAAAATATATAGGTACATAAGGACAAGCTTCCCTGTCCTGATTCCGACCCTACAACCCCACAATCAACCTATTCCCCTCGAGCACCTTCATTGCTACTTCTAGAGGCGGTTGAGCAAGATTTACTAACAATGCTATAGGAGAAGAGAAGGCAAGAGCATCCGCAAAGAGACGAGACGCATGACTATAGAGATTAGTTGAAAGGAAGAGGTGAGAGCGAACAATAAGTTTTGGCATCAAATATAATTTTTTTAGCATTTAAAAATTGTATTTTCATTTGATCTTCACTTCTTAAGTATTAATACCTTGATAATATAAACACGAAAAATGCAGTATGAACCTAGTGAAACCCCAGCGCAAACGAGATGTCTATCAATAATTCTTCCTCACTATGTAGGCAACTAACCCTGTTACAATATTCAGCGAACTTTATCTATGAATATGAAATTGCCAATCAGACATAAACTTCATCATAAAACAAAACGGAATATGCATCGAGGAACCATACCCAAAGCTCAACTTTGTAGTGGAAGAACCAAAATTTTAATTTGTATTTTAATACACATGGGCAATGAATGCGAACACTGGCCCACCACATACGAAGAGTCAAACAACACCACACGGGCTCATACCAATGGTAAACAAATGAGGGTTGCGGGATTCAAACTTGTGACCTCATGTCACACTTGCTCTATTAACAATTTAACTAATCAACTCTACCAAAAGCAAGGTTTTACCGCACAAGCCCCACAATATTATTTGTTACCTTAACAAAGATAGAAGTTCGAAGCAATATAACAATAAAAAAAATTACCTGCTTTATGACTCTTGGTAATCTTGCAGCATCTTTTGGAACATTATCGGCAGCAAGTGCAGAATCGAAGGCACTATTACCCTCAAAGTTGAGGGTAAAAAACAGGCAGAACAAGGAAAGAAAAGAAAAGGAAAACTCATTTCAGTCATTATTCAAAGACAGTGAATAATATGTCACGCACTAAAAACTGTTGTCTGATCATGTGAAGACAATAGATTGATACGACACAAATCTGAAAACAAAAAAGAACATATTCCACGTATCGTAACATGAGAATATTATTGCAAACTACTGAGAAGTCATAGAAAACAGTTCCAAATTTTCATTTCCTTCACCATTGTCAACAAAAACGGCAACATCCACAATAGGCTGTCAAGGACAAGCAATCAGATATGATTGATTCTTAATAATAGTCGTCGAGTGGCAAAGCAATAAGCAATAAGCCTCTGTTGGTCAACACACATTTTAAGAACAAGGCGATTAAGAGGGGGGCGTAGCCGGTTTCCTGGTCTTGGTAAGAAATTACTTACTCCAACCTTTTCACTATCCTCTCGATATATGCGGCGTTTTGATCGCCGAGATGTGTCTCTAGGGTTTCTATGATTCTATCATATAGCATTATAACCACAGAGATGCCTAAGTTCACAGTTAGATAAAAAATTCTCACACACACAGACACACGAATATGATGCCCTAGCTCCCTGCTCATGCTCAATGAGGACCATTAAATCGACGACCGGAACACACGAATCGAGAAACGAATTTTTATGAGTAAGACAAGGTGAAAACCTGGCCAAGGAAAGGCAGAGATTGAAGTAGGATGTGGGGTTAGGTTGATGAGACTGAGCGCAGTAGCTGAGTCTCTCCGCGCAAGAGTATATCCTCTGCGAATTGATGTCCGCTGCTATAGCTGCGCCGCCGGCGTTGAACCCGGCCGCCGCCGGCGTTAATTGAGCCATTGCAAAATCGCCGGAGTTCTTTGAATCTGCGAGTTGGGGAAAATGACCAAAGATTTCTTCTATTTGAACGTCAGGTTTTTTTCTTTTTCAGAAAATTCTCCCACGATATATATTTTTAGTCATGCAAAATATTTTTTATTTTATATAGATTTTATTTTTTTTTTAAACTTTTTCAATCTTCGTATCGCACTATCATAACCACCAATCTCGATCTCGTTCCTTTCTTCTCCGTCGACGGTCGATCGAGGAATCGAATCATCGATCGAAGTAACAAAAACGAAGCTCTGATTCCAAATAACAAGAATCATCTCAGTATATACAAGAACGTGGATTTGCTTGAAAAACGAAGTAACAAGAATCATCTCGATATGTACAATCTTGTGATTTACTTGAAGAAAATGATGTCAAAGAAAGTGAATTTGCTTTTGTATCTAGTGATTTTGTTTTCGTTGTTAGTTTGTATTTTAGTATTTTTCTGAGAAAATTGAATTGAACAGTGCGTCAGTTCAATTCCCTCCCCCCCTCCTTTTTTAATTAAAATAAAAATTCATGTTCTTTTCATTTTTATGGATATCATGTTATAAATTTTTGTTTACGTATTTGTATAATTTTTTTCAAAAAGAAACAATAGTCGTACTATTTGTTAATATTGACGCACTGAAACAGTGCGGCTGTGTTATTTAAACACTGTGCCCGAGTTTTTTTTTTGATCCTTTAAACAAATCGTTTTTTTTTTTTTTTTGTATCCTCGACTTTTGTCATGTTGTTCCATGACCTGGCGCCTTATTTTCGTTTGAACTGACGTTCTATTTTTTTGTGGCATTTCATCAAACATCTTGCGGATGTCTTTCAAGTCATTATTGTTTTGAAATTTTTGTTTTTCTCTACTGGTTCTTTCCCTTTTACCTACACTACCTTCGAATTTTGTGCAATAGAGATGGAGGATCATATTGAATGGGAATGTGTTGAATAACGTAGCTGTTCTTCAAAGAAAACTTTAATTAAATGTTCTTTGCTGAATCCTGTATCTCATAATCTCGTCCAGATATTGTCAAGTAAGGTGCTATGGGATGTGGTACATGACCTGAATGAAAATCTTTTGGGTAAATCCGATGGGTTTGCGATGACGACGATGGTGGTTGGTGGGTTGTGGAGGTGGAGTAAGGTGACGAGGAAGATGAATCCTTAAAATTATAATAGATGAAAATTATTTTTCCGTATTATACGGGTTGAGTATTTTTTCTATATTTTTATAGTTTTTGAGAATTTACCTTTTTTTATATAGAAAAGAAAAATGTCAGTTGTTTTAGGAACAAAAGGTATGTAATGTCCAAATACATGGATCAATTAAATGGGACACTTATTGGTTGAGGATTTTTTGAAATAGATTTAGTTTTTATCGTATGATAATATAATAATTGAACATGATTCAATGTACGCTTATGGCATGATATCTCAATGTTTTTTTTCTCTCTTTTCCGTTTTCTGTTTTTTATTTTCTCTTTTTTTTCTTTTTTTCTTTTTTGTTTTTTTCTTCTTTTTTTCTTTTCTTCTTTTTTCTTTTTTCTTTTCTTCTTTTTTCTTTTTTTCTTTTCTTCTTTTCTTCTTTTCTTCTTTTCTTTTTTTTTTCTTTTTTTTCCCTTTTTTTGGATAAGCATCACATTAACATTCTTACTTAAGGAAATGGTCGAAAAAACAATGGCCTCCTTAGATTGCATATTGTGTCCTATTTGTTGTACCAAGTATTCATATTTTAGGTCTGAGTGGAGTACAAATAAATAAAGTTATCATTCCATTGACATGTCATTAACTAGTGTCACCCTATAATGTTCATAATACTTATGGATTGATAATTAATATTTGTTGAAATCTTAGTTTATTATTAAGAGATCTCTCTTTTTTCGACAGAATGAACTTCATTGTGTTCATAGGTTAAATCATAATTTCAAGACAGATTTCATATGAGAGAAGAACATGTGAGTGTGTGTGACATTATATGTCAAAGTTTGATTTGAGAATATCATTTCTTCATTCTTCAGGAAATGGTATTTGTGTGATTTCATACTCAGAATCACCCTAAACACTTCAAATAAACCGCATTCTCCTGAAGACTGAGGTGGTGCTGGTGCATAGGGATCTCCGGGGGGACAACGATGCCAGGTCCTGTCCATCTATACGACAAGTAGTAAATCAGGCAATCTCCACAAACGGGAGGAATTCTTTGTACTTAGCTGACTTGCTCGTGCAAACAGCCAAAATTATCAGCCATATAGTAAAATTTATCGTCAGTTATTTTATCGCCGAACTATCCACTGTGTAACCAAAAAAAAGTCAGCAGCAAAATTTGGCATTTTTGACAAATTTAACCATGCCACAAGTTTCTGTTGCCATCTATGGTGTAGTATTTCCTGGTTTGGTTTGGTTTGGTTCATCTGCTGTCATTAGTTTAAAAAGTTAATTTCTTCCAGAATCCTTGCGTTCCCGGAGTAAATGTATTGCATCTGCTCCTTCCATGTCTGCCCAAACATTCACAGAAAGTAAAAAGGAAGAAAAGGTGTCATCGTCAATTACATTGAGACCTGATATAATGCTTCTGAGTCAGTAATTGAAAGAAAACTTACCAGATAGCAGAAAGCGACCCGCAGTCAAGGAACATTTGACTTGTGGATGTCATTTCCTTCAGGACTCCTCAAGAAATATGTATCACCAAGCCAATGCAGCTGTTCAAGTCAACCAAAAGTAGTCATGTAATAACAAATAGAGAAGATTTGCAGATTAACCATCAGGATAAGAACTTTGATTGTTGTCCAATGCAAGATAATGCAACACGCCAAAGCTAACAGCAAAAAAAAAAAAAAAAAAAACCACTCAAACAGTGAACTAAAGATTTGGTTGCCAGATATTGCAGTGAAGCAGTATAAGCCGACACATATTTGTATTGCAGCAAGGTTAAACATAAATTTACACCGACCTTGGCAGAATGGGGGAATCCAGAATGGTAAACTGAATTTCTAGCTGTCTCGCACATATCACAAGAACTGAGTTTCCACACCTGAGCAAGAGGAACAAAAATGTTGAACCGAATGACACTATTACAAAAACCAGTATGATAAAAGTAGGAGCATGGAAATGGAAGCAGGACATACCTTGGCTGCAACACTATATTCTTCAACAAGTGGCTCCTTCGTCAAGTGATTTGTAAAGGGTCGTCAGTGGAGAGGGAGACACTTAGCCCCCTCTGGAAGAACATGTGAAACGGATTCTTGTGATAGTCGAGGAAAAGGGAGTTGTTGCTCAGAGGAGACATGCACAAACCAATCTGGAAAGAAAAAGAAGTTTGCACAAAAAGGATTAGTTTGAAAAATGAAGAAAATGTGGGAATGCAAAACAAAATGTTTTTGTTCTATACCTGAGCAAGGTAATATAGATACTGCAGGACCGGGGATTTCCGCAGGTTAATCCCGTGAGATATATTATGGCACAAAAGGAACCCAGCAGCCAAATGGTCAATGTCACCAGCCTACACAAGTGATAGCAGGAGTCATGGAGAAGGCCGCTCGAACAAGACCAAAAACAAAAATTAAACAAAAAAAATGCATTAAAGGGACAAGAGATGATATTGGAATCTTACCTCTCCACAATGAGGCCGAAACTTAATTGTCGGCAATCCCTTGGATTCACGAAGCTGTTTATGAAAACACAGTATGGGTTTAAATTAAGAAATAAAATTGACGCAACTAAATACATCGCATTAGTAATAAACTCAGAATGATCCTAACATAACTTCTTATGAAACAGTTCAAGGGAAACTCAATCAAATTGCATGACTAAATAGAGGCACCACGGAAGGGTAATGGCACAAACCTTATTCAGCGTGCGGGATTAAATTCATTGGTCCATTCAGATGGTTTTGGCATGTGCTTGGTAGGTCTCCTTTCTGGTTTGCTTTCGTCACCCACCAGGTCAAATCCAACCACCTGGAAGAAGAAGAAGAACGAAGAACGAAGGACAAAAGAAAACAGCAGGTGAATAAGGTTATCATAAAGCACAGCAACCTAAATAGATCTATAATAACCTTCTGGAAAATAGAACTATAGAAACACTAAAAGCATTTTGGTATAAGTAAATTGAACAAATAAGGTAGACATATTAATCCTCCTAGTCAGCTTGATAAAATGCAGATCCTACCTCTCAAACCTTATTTTCATAGAAATAAATATCCAGAAGCTGGTATCAGCACCTTTACATAGTATATGGCGGACAATTTTAAACATATAATCTTCCTATTTCTCTAACAGCAAATTTCTCCCACCAATGTGCTACATTGATTTTTCCTGTTGTCTTCTGCTAGCAATAAAGTAGAAAAAGATCCTTCACAGAAACTAGTCAAGGAGGGAAAAGAACCTTGTTGTGAAGGACTATAAGAGCCAAAAAGGGAGAAATAATTACCTGCATTAGGAACACGTGTAGCTGAGGATGAGAGTTTGGATCAACTGTGACTTCAAAAAGTGGAACAAATATGTTCTCCAAAATGTTTTGGAAGGATGTTACAGTCCCCATCTGCTTGTACACATTGTATAGTCTAGGCAACTGCAACGATGACAAACGAAATTAAAGGCACCGCATAATCAAGCACGAAAAGAAGCTGTTATTGATGCCCTCGATTCTCAAGGGAAAAAAAAAAGAGGAAACAACTACCAGGAACAACAGCTGTACAAATGTCAAAAGGAGCAAGGGGGGAAGGCAAATCATAGGTGTTGGCAGCTGTTAACAGTGCCATAGCATCAATATTTTGCAAGGAGATAAACAGGAAATAAATGTAGCACAAGTATAACAGGATATGAATGTCATCCTTTGGTACCTGAATCAACCAAACAGCATTGCTACTGTAAATTTTGTTGTTAATGAACCAACTTGCCAGCTGGTCCCACTCACTTTGCTTCCTTCCATAAATGGAAATCCTATATTCAGCCATCTGAAACAGATATTATGGAACCTCTTTGAGTTCTTCCGAAGAAAAAAACATTTATAAACAAGATGTTCATGTCTCATTGCAGCTGAGAGCCTGAGGCCTGAGAGTATGTGGGTAAAGAAAGTTTGTGCATGAAAAGGTAAAATACCTGCATGGTCTACCCATTGTAGTTAATAGATCAAAAGCATTTATCATTCCAAACGAAGCAACGTGAAGCTCATAGGTACAACCCTAGAATTTAGGAAAACCATGTCGAAGTGAGGCATATACAGTGTATTCAGAATACTACAGCAACATGTTGATTCATATGGCGTGAAGAAAGAGTGATAGTTTGATGAAGAAGCTATCCTGAGGAAACAGCACAAGAACATAATAATTTCATTTGTAATTATTTAAAAAAAAAAAGTGAACGGGGTCTTCTCAAAATCGCTGTAGAAGTGTAGCTCTCAACATGCCGGCATGCCCAACCCTCTGCTAATCACTCTCTTTGAAGGCGCTTTGAAGGAAAGGGAAAACACAAGCACCCACAAAGGAGAACAATGATCTTGGAGCGGTAATTGAAAAGAAATCGAAGAGCTGAGGAACATTTTAGCCCAAATTTTAGCACATTTCACATCTCTGATTCTACTATTATGTTAGTTCTTTTAAATGAGCTCAAAGGACTCAAAATGAAGACCTGACCTGGTATTTGCTTGCTTCAAGATCTGACAGTACTTCTTTAGTAACTTCTGCCAAAAATCTTCCTGGATGTGGAAAATAATATATGATATGAGTTTTTAGACTTTGAAGGCCTTGAAGTCAACAGCGAAGGAAAATTCCTGCCAACAACAGAACATAATAATATTTACAGCTAAATGTGGACATACCTTGAATGAGATTGTCCTGCTTTAGAAAGATCTCTCTCAGTCTACTCTGTCCACATGGATTATACTTCAGATTGAATTTGTCGAACCGATGGAAGGTACTCTTATCAGCATGCACATCCAACAAATCAACATTTAGATCATACCTGAAATGCAACTGCAAGTCATGCAAGAGGAAAAGGAAACTGGGACATCATCATTTGCAGAAAAATCTATTTCCACAAGTCCATGCTAATGCATACCCAGTCAAGTCTAAACTCTTAAAGACTTCTTTGAGGGTGAGGTAGTGCCCATCACGGAATATGGCAACCTGAATTTTTCAAGTTAACAAAGTGTGAGCAAAGAAGTAAATATGGTAATATGACTACTTCATTGAACAGGTGGAAGATAACTGCTGCGTACATGTATTGCTAAGAAAGTTCCTGTGCTTTCATTCAGAAGCTAGAAGTGTCTAGGTAATAACTCTACTCATAATGTGCCATAAGTACATTCCATATTGGCAGATAGCAAGGGATAAAGAGTAATCCTACCTCATCAGGTTCTTTTTTTAGCTTTGATTTTATAAAGCGGAGAAGATGCTTCTGGTTCATGCAAGCAGAATGATGCACATGTGTATCGACTTTCCTGATGTTGTAAAAATCACGATGAGGTGCACTCTTCTGAACCAGAAACTCTCTGTCTGCATTTATTAAAAGATGAAGACGAAATTTCTGTATGGCATTTAGCTATATTTATCATAGAACAAAAGGAATCAAGTGAAATAAACATTAAAAGATGGTATAGATGTATCACCTCTTCCAGAAACCATAGACGTTTATGACACGCAGAGCGAGCGTTTCCAACAGAGACAACTTTTAGAACATGATGCATATCTGTGAAGAATGTTGTTGCACAAGCAACTGGAAAAAGCTCTACATTGTCTGAAACAAGCAATGCAAAATATAAACATAGCATCAGAAAGTTAGCAACACAATGCTGAATGGTTGAATCACTACACAAGATAGAATAGCTCACCACTTTTGCTTCCATAGACACGAATAACACCGTCTTCCATTTGAAAGTGATGCTGCATAAGTGCAATATAACCAATGTAAGCAAAATCGGAGCATGAATCAGGTGAGATGATTCAAAGAGGAGAAGAGGAACAAGAATAATAACAACTTCCGACCAAGGATTCAGATGAAAACACATTACATCAGTTTTATCAACATGCCAAAAGTGGTAAGGATCATCACTCATCCTCGAGGCAGCATCTGCCTCACTTGACTTCCTCCAGGGTGCAACTTGTTCACGATAAAGATATTTTTCTCGTAGTTCCAAACATTCACGTAACATTTTTCTTACTTCTTCCTCTTCCGAATTGAACGTTTCTGGAAATAGAATCAAATAGTCTCGTGATACCGGCATCATCTACCAACAGAATATAGAAAGAGGAAAAAAATGGGAAGAACAGAAGAAGGCAAGAGAAAAAGATTACCATGCATTGAAGCACTCAGGAATACGATGGCCCTGACATCAAAATCATTCCCCAGAAGGAGAGACGACGGAGAATTAGCATAAGCATTCCAAGGCATGTCTACGACCGCCTCTGGCTTATGCAAGTTTACTCCATTCGGATACTGAGAATGATTCTTCATCTCATGTTTCAAGGGCACGTCACGTGCATCTTGAATTGTTGAGTGACCAATCTGAAATCAACCACCCAAGGTAATCTTTAATGATATTTTTTTAATAAGGCTTATGGTGCTTTCTTCTAGGCCAAAAAATTTCATCCAGCAGGAAAATGCATGGATCAACACGTAGGACTCCGACCGAACAAGTAAACACTTGGTTTCTAGAAATCAGAAATACCACGCTAAAAATTCCATGAACAATTATTTGCGCAAAAAAATTTCCAATGGTGATAACAGCGTCTCAACCTTTTCAATGCCAAACAAGGAAACACTTCAAATGCACTTAAACAAAATAAGAACCATTCCAGGGCAGCATACCAACTACAATAGGCATTAAAAGTATCATAACTGAAACTGGAATCACAATACATTTATATTTGAAAACCCCATGAAAGAATTGGAATTTACCTCCTGTGGTGGGTTAAAATTTCCATTAGGAAGTTCTCTCTCTTCGTCTTCAGTATCTCATACACTGTGAGTAGAATATCCACTGATGCTTCGGACCGTATCAACACTCATGCCAGAAATAGAATGATTAATAGACTGAACTTCTGCAGCAGAAGAAACCAAAAGCAAGAAAAATAATGAAAATTTTATGCCAAAAATAGAGCAAATAAAATCACGAAATATGAACCAATCATACCTTAGACCGCATACAAATAATAATGAACTTTTATTGAGCTACCAAAATAGGTCCAAGGCTATGATATCCTTTCAATAGCTAAAAAGAAATGAACCACCTCCGGCACCAAAAAAATTTATTTTGCAGCTCAAGTATGATCATAGTTGCCATACATCTCTACCTATTGCCAAACACTACAATAGATCGAAGTCAAGAAATTTATCACAATCAAGTGTATCTCGAACTCATTAGGCTAAAAAGCAACAAAATTGATCCATAACGGTGGTTCACGAAGCCATAAACCGTTGTCTCATGCACTTGGCGCTAGCTTACAAAAATGCCTAACCAAAACCAAAATATAACATATACGGAATAATACTTTTTCTAGACTATGAACAACTGGATATATCAAAAGCTTGTAGAGTAGTAGACAAAACTTCGAGCAAGTGAACAAAGTTAAAACGGGTATACTCGTATTTTTCTCAATCCTCCGAAAGCTAAAAACGAAGTCGTTACAGAGTTCTAATAGCTCAAAGTGTATGAACGGCCATTGAGTCCCATAACTAACTATGGTACCTACGGAACTTGTTCTCCAGGCATGCTATCATCTCAACAACCAATACATTCATCGGTTCCAACAACCACGACATAAGACGATATTCCAAGCTCAGATTTCTCATTCCTATCAACTTCCATCATGCAAGGATACTCAGAACCTACCACAACTTACATCAACATTCTATCTTTTCATCAAATAGAATAGCTCTATCATCACCCAAGTTATGATATCAAGCTCGAAACACATACCATTTCTTCGAAGCATCATCTCCGTCGCCACCCCAATTGGAACCGACTCAAACCTCTCCTTCCCGGACTCCAAACCACGAACACCACTCTCATCCATCCCTTCATCCTCATCCTCTTCCTCCCCAAACCCTTCGCTGCCCTCCTCCTCCTCCTCAACCACCCCGTCCCCATCATCATAATCTTCTTCTTCCACAAATATTCTTCGATTCTTCTTCTTCTTCTTAAAGGGTTTTCGGGCACGGAGTTCGATGAGGCGATCGAGGATTCAATCGACGCTGCGTTCGTGGATGAAGAAGGATGCCACTGCCATCAGTGATGCGCCGAAGATGGCGGCGGCTGCTAGGTGGATGGCTGGTGGTGGTGGTGGTGGTGGTGGGGCCATTGATGGAGTTGATAAAGAGGATTGTGTGGGGTGTTGTTGGATGGAGACAGAGGAATAAGAAGAGGAAGAGGAAAGGCGTGAGGGGAGTGGAAAGTGGGGTTGGGGTTTTTGTAATGTGATGCATTGTCGGTTTTTGTTGCCGTCAGCATTCCCCACGGATTCTCCGAGTCCCCACTTTCATATATAAAGAATAGATTATTAAAATAAAAAAAAACCACTCAACTACTCAATGGATTTAAATCTATCTCTTTCCTCGTTTGATTCTGTATATGTATTTCCGTTTTTCACATCTGAGGAGTGAAAGAAACGGTTCCTAAAACAAATTTATCACCATGTCGTCAAAAATCAAGTGGAGTCTCCACTCTCTTCCTCCTTGCTCTGCACTGCAACTGCTTGCAAGTTCGAAAGCTTTCATCGTCTTTTTGACAACGTCATCTATCATTCCTTCATACTCAAAATTAATTTTCTTTTTTGTTGCGAAAATGTAGTGGATTTCCATCCTCAAACATCAAGATGGCAGTTGTAAACTTCTAAAATCTTTTTTTGCAAACAATTTCATATAGATTTGATTCTAGGGTTTAAGTCAACCGTAGTTTTTGATTTTTATGTTTCATTTTTCGATTGATTATTTTTGCAGTGGATTAATCACAAATTAGAAGAAGATGCGAAAAGATTTTCGTCATACAACGAAATTCATGACGTGAGATTTTATTTTTCTTTTTAAATTTAATTGAAAAAGCTATTGATAGGGAATCAGTTGGAGATAGTCATTGGACAACTTGCCTTAGACTAAAAAAATATTATACTGTGAATAGTATTAGTTTCAGAAAATTATCCAAATATACAGTTTTAAAAAATTAATTTCAAAAATATCAATACGGGATTTCAATTTTTAAAACATATAATTTCAACGTTTCTCTCTCCTCCTCCCACAATCTCATCTTTCTTCAACAAATCTATCTTCATCTCCGCCCACTACCACCGCGACATCATTTTTACCATCGCAATCTCTCTTTAATCTCCTTCCACGATCCCTCCATCTTCGCTGCAGACGACGGACCCAAGTCAAAGAAACTTTTGGTGTCTTTGGAGAAAGTCAATTCAACAATGACTCTGATAAAATCAGTTGATGATTACGAAGGTTGGTTGATGATTTTAAAGTTGTTAATTCAAGTGATTTCTTATAAAAACAGTGCTTTTGATATTGTTGGTATTTCGTCGTGGAAGAAATTATATTTGAGAATTTTTGGTACTTTTGAAGATGATGTTGATGCTTTTCGTAATATTTTTTGTTTCATTGTTATCGATCAATTCATGGAGATGATTTATGGGGACTGAACTTGTGGATTTATATGCGAAATATGGACGGTGGAGGATGCAATGAAGGTGTTCGATGAAATATCGAAGAGAAACAATGTTGATCAAATGTTAAACGATTTTGTTGTAAAGGTTATGTGTTTTTTTGGCATTGTTTTCTTCATCATTAGAATATTTTTTTATAGTGTATCATGTGTGAATGAAAATATTTTTTTCCTTCATACGTTCTATTTTTTTCTTCAGGCGCTCTATTTTTTCTTCATGTGCTCTGCTTTTTTCTTCATGAACTCTATTTTTTTTCCTTCAGGCGCTCTGTTTTTTTTCTTCGGGGACTCTGTTTTTTCTCCATGCGGTCAGTCTTTTTTTTCTTCAGGCGTTCTGTTTTTTTCTTCAGGCCCTCTATTTTTTTCTTCAGACGCTCTTTCTTTTTTTCTTCAGGCGCTCTGTTCTTTTTCCTTCAAACGCTCTGTCTTTTTTTTTCTTCAGTCGCTCTGTCTATTTTTTTCTTCAGCCCCTCTGTTCTTTTTTTCTTCAGGCGTTCTGTTTTCTTTTAAACTGACGCTTTATTTTGGGATTCTGACAAGATGGTCAAATTTCTACAATGTCCCCGACGAGGCGACTGGATTCCGACAACCTCTCCGACGAGGTGATCGAATTCCGACGAGGTCTCCGACAAGATGATCGTATTCCGACAACGATGGTCGGATTTCGGCCAAGATTCCGACTACGGTGGTCGAATTTCGGTAAAGAACCCGATGGCGGTTGGATGATGATACGGTTTGAGATGGAGATGAAAATAAGGTTAGAGATTTAAATGATATTGATGGATTATATGTTTTTGAAATTTAGATTCTTTATGTATCTTTTTGGTATTTTTTTCAAGTTTTTGTAGTTTTTGATAAAAATTTCTGTTAGGTTTTATACGGTTTCGAGTCCAGATGCTTTCCCGAATCATAACAACATTTGGAAAGCTTGTGCACTTGAGTTGTTTAAAATAGTATTTTCTTCGTTTCATCAACGATTTGATTCGGTTTGATCTTTTATATGTGTTGAATTTGATATATTTTGATTAATTTATTGTGATTTTTGATGATAGTGGTGGATTTGATGTAAAAGAAAATGAATGAGAATGAGGGAAGGGGTAGTGAATTACAGTGGGGTATTGTGTATTTTAATACTCACTCCATTCAATAATAAATACTCCATCCGTCTCATTCAAATTATAACACTTTTTTTGTCGTCCCATTCAAATTATAAATTTTTCTTATTTACCAATATTTTTCATACAAAAATACCAAGCTATTCCTACTTTATATCACATCAACCCACCTATCACCATTTCTCGTTCTTCTTTTCCTCACTCCTTTATCTCACACATTCACAAGGATAAAATTATCATTATTTATTAATTTAACACACACATAAATTATCGTATCAGATCAAACCGTTATATTTTGAATGGGACGAAGGGAGTACAACAAATTGATCGACATGGATTTTATGCGTGAGTGGAATTTTTGTGCAATTTGATGAAAAAAGATAATATTTTTTATGATAATCGTAGCAGTTGTGAGAGGAGATAGTGGGTATAATGTAGCAGAGTTTAATTGATTTTATATTTTTTAGATAAAAACTTTTCAAATAGGATAGTGCTGCAATTATTATAATATATTTAAAAAAAACAAGTGTTATGCTTATTATGTAAGAAGGAGTATAAAATTATTTCCAGGAAAAAAAATAGAGTAAGTATTATAAGAGTTATGGGACAATCCACGATAATAAGTATTGTAAAAATTATGGGACGAAGACAGTATATTCTAATGTATTGGTTAGTTAAAGAGGCAATTATTTTTTGGAAGTCATCACAAGTTTCTTTGTCACGTCCCTTAATACATTAGAATATGTACAAAATTGTATTTCTCATACGTATGATATACAGATCATTAAATCATTATTTTCAATTCATTAATCTTAAAGGATACTAAAATACTTCATTACGTATTTTTGTATAATTTATCTTTAGTTATAAATAAATTTATCTGTGATTAGTGAAATCCCAAGGTTTTTCAAAATCAAACCAAAAATAAAAAAGAAACAAAAACTAAAATAACCATCAACTTAAATTTATGGTCATTGGATCTTAGTCACACACACACATACATATATATAGAGATTTTTTACTACATAAGAATATCAAAATAATTTTGTTATGATATACTCCCCCGCCCATAAGAAGTACTCCCCCGCCCCATATTATTTGCAATATTTTTTTTTATCGTTCTAAAATATATGCAATGTTTTCTGAAAGTTTTTAACATAAAAAATATCAAATCACTATCATACACTCCACTAACTCCTCTCTCGACTGACATAATAAACATTTTTTTGGGACGTTCCAAAATATATGTAACATTTCCAAAAAGTTTTTAACATAAAAAAATCAAATCGTTACAATATATTCTACCAACCCCTCTCTCAACTGATCTAATAAACACCACTATCACTAAAAAAAATACTATTTTTTCATCAAATCAACAAAAATTCAACATACATAATGAAGATTTGGCACCCACTTCATCGTTGCGAGAAATCCTTTAGACGACAAGCCTTATTATGCTTCCACGACAAGCATTATGGAAGATTTGTAGTAGTATTAGATGTGTACTTTGGGACTTTTCTTCAATACTTCCAGACTTTGATGTACTACTTCGTACATATTGGATAGAATTAGAATAAGTATCCAGGATACTGACACGGGGGGATGTTAAATGATACACGCTGTCCCAAATCGATCGCAGGCATTTGACTCGAATCACAGAACTTGCCAAGGTTCATTGGCGATTCCATTTACCAAGCTAATGTTTTATCACACCCTGATAACTTTTCTTTAACCTTCTTTTCAAGCCACTGCTAATGTTCATTTTCTAAATCCTACGGTTTTGCTCCCTACAAACTTGAAAGAGGAAAATGAGGCAGTGGCCTTGAAGGGTCTCATCTCTCTGAACGCAGCAACCGCATTAAGCAGTCCGAATCAGCCTCAATATATCATGCCCATCTTCCTTATCCGCACTTCCCATCGATGAACATGGATGACGAATCCGATCTGCATAATCGCAAAGACAGTGGCTGTCGTCATCATAGGAAAAAAAAAAACCAATACATGGACTCTATTGAAACGCACCTAGCTATACGAGAAACCAAAATCACACTTGCAAAAGCACAGCGGACCACAGATTATGGAAGCTTAATGCACACAAATCACAATAATTAAGATCATTTAGGAAAATAATGCGCGACCTATGCCCCTTTTTCCAGTAATGATATCAGAAAGCAGATAACAACAATCCTAACATCAAATAATATAGGCGAAACGTTATCAGTTAATGTAATAAGGCAGCGGTCTATCTATATCAAGAAACTACAGATATCGCATTCAATTTACTCCAACATAATTCAGGAAGGTCCCCTGTTCTACCCTCAATAATGTTATATAGGTCGAAGTTTTTTCATAGAAGCAAGCTGATAATAATTGTCCTACTCATTGTGTGATTATTCGAGGTCATTAAACTCACATTTTCAAGTCCACTGTGACATGTAGAAACCAAACCCCAGAAAAGCATAAGAAGAGCCAGTAATGGAAACTAAAACATTGGCAGTCGAAAGCTGAAATAAGGTGAAGGAAAAAAGCTAGTGGGAAGTACTCATAGAAACATTCGATCCCGTCTTTGTTTTTTGGACAGTTAAGTTTTGTGAAGCAGAGAAATGTAAGTACGATGTCAACCAAAAAGCATAAAAGATTCTTTGCTTAAATAAGGGCAGTAGCAGGTAAAAGACTCTTAAACAACATAGACTGTTCGAACACTCCCAGCAGACTCCCTACAAGGGTCTCTATCTCTATATATGAAGAACTTGACAAAAAAAAAAGAAAAAAAAAGACACCCAATAGCTTCTCTATCTTGCTCTGGGTCCCCACCTTCATTCTCTATTTCTTTTTTGACTCCCTAGTTTTAGGGAGAAGAAAGGCACTCCCTATCCCACTTTCCATATGCCAGGTCAGCAAAACATTGAACGCCAGGCTTTCTCTCCCCTCTTTCTTCTCTCTCAAAGCTGCTCTGCAACTTTCTCTCCGATCACCTCATCCACTGCAACACCTCCAAAATCCAAAAACCTCAAATCGATCGAATTGTTGTGAAAATTATGGTTACTTCATCGAGCATCAAATGCATCGGCTTGGAATTGCTGTGCATATTGTGGTTAATTTACTACATCAAGCATCAATTGTCGTGAATTTTGGGGTTCTACAAAATCTACTCCGCCATCTTATTGATTCAGTGAAAGTATGACTGCTTCGGCCATTTGTCTCCGTGGAAATTCCAATTTAGGTCAAATTTTGATGTATTTTTCAAGAAAAAAAAATATTTTTTTAATATATTAGGAAATTTGTATAGGGATATTGTTGGGTACATGGGAATAAAATGGGATCCCTATGATGTAAAAAATTACTATAGCACAACAGAATAAAGATAAGGATATGGAAACTGGTGGGAATGATATTAGGGTCAAACAACACTAAGGATAGGTATCAATAAAAGATCGTACCGTTTATAATCCAAATCCTTCTGGGCTTCACTGATAAATGATCAGAGACCTAATACTGAAAGAAGAGTAAGAATCATCATTTGCACCAGGAATTTACAGTTTCGCAACTTTCTCCAGAACCCAGTAATATTTTTTACCATTGGTTACCATTGCATACCAAGGAACAAAACAATTGATGGCTACAGCTCAAATTAATGTCCACCGTATCCTATAAATAAGAAGCATATCATTTGTGAGTACTATCACAAATAAGCACAACATGTATGCCCCGGATAAATTTATCCTGAATAAATATTACTAGCAAACAAGGGGGGGAAAATGAATGATTTTCCCTCGAAATACAATATCAGGAAAACTTTAATGATGAAGTTGCTTCTTGATGAAATAAAAATGTTTACATTGGTACTATTCATCACGTGCCAGGAAATCAACTTTTCTATGCAAATATGTACTACCTCTCTCTGCCCCGTTCAGAGCAGAAGTCTCGGACTCAAGACATAGAGTGAGACGAGGTCACGAAGTATACAAAGACATCTCAAGTGACTGTTAGAAAAAGAGTGTCTAATGATGATTGCTATTAAAAGATGCATGGCCTTATAAGAAAAGGAAAACGGGGCAACCAAGAGGAAGACATGACAAAATGAAACATACCTGCTAAATCTATGAAGGCATGATCCGCATAAACAACGAGGCTGCCTAACAAAGAAAGCTCAGTTCACCTGAAATGTAGCAGCAAGACAATAATGGCATCAATAATTTACACAATACAAATGCGAGGTTTAATCAACATAAAAAGATGGTTGAAACTGAAAGATATAAGCTTTTCCTGATTCGATCGAGAGATAGGCTTAAGCATGAACTAAGGCCCATCACATGAAAATGATCTGCAGAAAAGAGCAGTCATGCTGTCACCCTCACCTTTCCATCAAGGAACTTCAAGTGTTTATAGATCAGGCAGCAGGAACTCTTAAAACAAGAAGATGAAATCTTCAGGAAATATGAATGTTTGTTGCGCTGAAAGAAGTCGACTCGTATTAGGAAACAGATCAAAAATTTGTAAGACATAGCTCATGAAGATGAAAAGAAAAAGAAATTTACATGAGAAAATGAGGATCAGATTCAAGATTGATATCACATCCATCAAACACTAACCTATAAACAGCATTCTTTTCTACAATCCGAGCAGTGCCTCTATTAGAAGGAAAAGCATCCATGCTAATGGAAGACAAAAAGAACATCGAGCAGAAAACAATCAACACACCCTTTTTAAGTAATTCAACAAGCCCATTCATGAAGCGAAAGAATTTGTGCAGAAGTCACACAAATGGACAGGAAACTTGAGAAACTGCTAACCAGTTGCATGTAGTTGACAATAGTCACATTATGAAGATATTGAAACAAAATATAAAAATGTTATAATTGTGGCTTCACCACTGAAAGCTACCGAAGATGTAAGACCTGGTACGGCATGACAGTTGTGTAATAGCCAACTCCTGCCAGACTAGAATGAATTACGTTATACACATATCTTTTCGCAGGAGTTCACAGGTAAAAGCATCAACTACAGAAACACATGTAAATACAAGAATTTGTGTCAGTGGCTAGCAGCAATGCATGGGCTTCCATGAGATACTAATCATACTCAATCCCCTAACATTATGAAGCGTAGAGTATCATTAAATGTGTTGTCTCACATCCTGAATAGGTGAATGGAAGATCAGGGTAGGAGGAACCTCGGAAGATACCTTAAAAAAAGATTGGATATAACAATAAAATAGAGGAGGTAATGTCTTCAGCCTTTGACTTGGTTTCTCTACAAGCCTAAACTAAAGGTCATAAACCTAAATATATTGGTTCATATTTTCAATGTTATCAATGTTGTAACAAGGCATTTTCAGATTTCAGACACAGTAGTTTGAACCACCGGTGTAGTAACCAGCTTTTGTGGAAATACAAAAATTGTAGTGTGTGGAGGTTTGGATACACAGAAATGGTAAATGGTCAGTGCAACTTGTTGAGACGTTGATACAGCTTATTATGATAGCATGATTAGGAATTTAGGAACCAACTTGCAACTAACATTGTTCAAGTAAAACCCCATTGTTCAAGGAGTTATGACCCACTGTCCACACATGGCAACGATCAGTTCAAGTAAAATCCTTGATTACTAGAAAACATATCAACCAAGCAAACAAAAAGATGCAAAAATTCACGGTGGCATTGAACACCGATCCATGTCCCAATTCTTCAAATAAATCCACGTAGATATCAAACACCGATCCTTGCGCCCATTCAACCATACAATCAGAATAATTCCGCCTTCAACACAGTAGCATGATCTCATAGATATCTACAATGATGACAAATTTGTAAAAACAAAAACAATTCTCTCATTCCCCATACAACATATCAATGAAAGAAACCGAGTACCTGTTTGGTCTCCTATGAGCCCTTCCAAGTTCCAACTATCTTATAGGCACTTTCAAGCGAAAAATAAAATAGACTGATTTAAAAGCACATTGCAGGCAAAATCACCAACCCGTCATCCTATCCAAAAAGGTCTCCCATCTCTACTAGGATCCAACGGATCCTTTTTTCTCATGAAAACCTGATTCACCATCAATCACCACATACTACTAGCTGTTCTTCCTCCACAGCAACAATTGACCAAAACACCTCCCCACTCTTCCCAATCGCTTCCTCCTTTGACTCGCACGTTCTACTACTCCCTTCTAGAAAAACAAAACAAGAACCAGCTATTTGATGGTGAAATTGTGAAACAATTCTTCAAATACGACATATACCCAGTTCGATTACTGCACAAAAAATGAATTTTGAAGCAGGCCCAGTTGAGATTCCGTCCCCCCTCTCCCATTTGAGCGAATAATTGGAAGTAAAGACAAACATGGGAATGCAAACGAACCTTGAAATCTGAAATGGATTAGGGCATAAGAGGAACTCACTTGAAATGGAAGGAAAGAGAATCAATTGGGCGAGTTCGAAGTTGTGGATTTGAACCATCGAGGATGGGATGCGAATCCCGCTGCATTCTGAGTTTGTTCGCAAAACATTGAATGGTGAAGTGGATGTTTCTGTTGATGAATGTTCATAAGTTTTGTTGTTTTTTTTTTCTTTTTTTTTGGGGGACAAATGACGAGTCATGGTTATAGATATTCAGGAGCAAATCCAACTACATAGATATATAAGATGTCAAAATTATAATATGATAAAAAATTTAATTATTTGTATTTTTATAGGATAATTAATTTCATATAAATTTAATATTGATTAAGACAATTACTACATAAGTATATAACAACACATTTATTCATTGGTATTTTATGTCACTTCATCGAATTTGTCAAAAAGAAAAAGGATAATCTCAATTAATATATATATGATTCTTTGATATTCATTTATTTTTGCTCATTAGCAAATCATAATACGAACTGATTGAAACAACATTGATAATTTATAACAAATCAATACTATTGACGGTCAAAACATAGATTTAGCTATTCCAATATGGCAAGTACCCTTGGACTTGTTCTAATGTATTTATAGTTCATTCAGTCGAAATTTTATGAGAAAAATATTTCCTGAAGATGAAAATATTTAAATGTTCGTTCTTAGATTTTATTCTTCGAAGAATAATAAACGGGGAAAAAGAATACTATATTATATGTATTGTTGCTAAAGAATGTTGGAATATGGAGATTAAATCACTTTGGGAAGCTCGAAAAAAAATTCACCGTTGGATGTGTTTAGCAACACACTATGTGCAACTAACAACAAAGTCTCTTTTCCCATAATAAATCACATTTTTGTTCGATTTCCTTTTTTATGAATAATTTGAATCTCATTGGTCTCTTAGATCCATATCATTAATAACTACAGCCCTCGACAAATCTTAGTTGTCAGAGCAAGTACAATGAGATTGGTTATTTTTGTATATCTATAGTTATTAAATGGTTATAAATAAATCAAAATCATAAAATTTTTTTTATCTAACTCCAATGATGTTGTGCTATATAATTCCTTCTTTGCTGATTTTTCTTTATGAAAATCAAACTTCCAAATTTTTCATGGTTTTTTTCCCATCAAATTTGATTATGTGGTATAAATACCTAAGATATTTTTCATGTTAAATATAGCATGTCAAAAAGACAAATGCAAAATTTAATTACAAAAATCAAACCCATGAATATTTGATGTGGTATTGTTAATATTATGCATTTGACAAGCTAAGTATCTTACCCATCCTTGATCCTTTGCATGCATTGGAGCTTACGGGGAAATAGATCAACGATGATGTAACTACCATCATGCCATGATACTCCATCCGTTTTAATGTATTTGTAATAATTTTTTTAATTGTTTGATTTTATTTACAATCTTTTCATTTAAACAAATTTTTAATCTAAAATATCAAACTAATAATATTTTATTACAGTACATCTATTATCTTTTATTTCAATTATTACAATAAATTTAATTATCTCTAAATAAATTTCATTAAATAACATATAAATTCAACACATACATATAAAGTCTCCTGTCCGATCAAACGATTAAATTAATTGAGATGTAGGGAGTATCATGTATCAAATGCGATTGTGAAGCTCAATCCTTGACCTGCGCGACAAGGACATGGCCAAAAGAGAAGGTCTTGAAGTTCGTGGCAAATGCGAGGGATGAAATTTTCCACGTTGATGATTGATCCAATCCAATTATCAATGAAAGCAACCGGATTCGTTGAATAATACCTTGATCTCGATAGTTATTTATCTCGTTAGGTCTTTGTTTGAATCCATCTTTGATTCCAAACAAGTCCTCTTCAACGTTGAGAATATAAAAAAGCATACCAAACTTGTATAGACAAAGTTCCCATATGATTTAGAACACATGCAACGAATACATGGTAGGCGAAACCCAAGAATAAAGTGAGTTGTAACGTTTTAATTTTAATTTTTCTTTTTTAATTTTTTGTTGTTGTAAAGCATCACTAGTAATGACAATGTACAAATAAAAGTTTGTTCTTCGGTTGGGCCCATCAGCGAAGACATGCTAGGCGAATGAATCATATTTGGTCATGATATGTTAGAATTTAATAGAAATTACTAGTCATTAACGATGGGGACCTTGGGAAGTTGTCTTAAATACACAATGGTCAACAAACATACAACCTATCGGCAATATGTTTAACCATCCAACACTATTCGGTTGTGTGACTTGTGTCATACAAAGTAAACTATTCGACCATATTTCCGTAATTAATTAGTACATTATTGACTTATGTTGTCAATAAAATAGTTCATACTACAAATCGTACTGATAATCAAATATCGCTTCGTGTAAAATTATAATAAAATGTTAACGATAATTTAAATTATCTATTTTAATGCTGAGCTACTGACATAATCTTTATATGACGTTAAAACGAACAACGAATCTGTACCAAACACGTGCTGAATAGTGTAATGATAATACACCATCGTTATTATTCCGGACGGAAATGAGTAATATCTTTGACATGGAAAAAATATCGATAAAAATCATCATATGTAGTCGGAATTAAAGCGACAGGTGAAATTACAGATCTAGCAAAAGCTTGTTCATCGTGTAATATTCAGTTGCATTTCAGTTACACTAGAAAAACCACTTCACATGAAAATCTTTTTGGAACCGTTATGTTTTCTTGTTCCTGCAAGCAACAGTCAAAACTCACAAAACGGGCAACACGGGCAGCCTAATCAACATCACCCCCACATACCCGCATTCTACGGGCAGGGTTGTCTTGCTTTTGCAGTCCTCCTCGATTCCAAAACCAAAAATGAAAAAAAGGGAAAATAATCAGTGATAGAAAGTGATAGGCTGAGTGAGAGAGATCGATTTCTCGCTCGAGGAAGAAGAAGAATACTGACTGAAACTCCTCTTGGGTATTCGAAATTTGTGGGGTTTGATTTTTATTCGTCTCTTTGTTGTCTGGGGTTTTGGAACTGGTCAGTTTCTATGATCATTTTCATATGTTTTATCTTGTACAATCATTTGTGTGCTTGTTTTTTGTACGGAGAGCAAAAAGGGTCAGTGTTTTGAGTCACCCGAAGAAGAAATTTTGCATCTCTTGGTGTAAACTAGTGTCATTTCTCATGTGGGTCTGAGTTATTTTGTAAGACTTCTTGTGGGTTTTGTGTGGAAACCATTGGGGAGGATTTGGGGCTTGGTGGGCATGTTGAATTTTGGCTGATTATGGAGTTTTGAGGTGTGATAGTGGTGGAAATGGTGGTTTTGAAATCTGGGTTGGTATTGGATTTGTAGGAGTTGTTGCTAGGGTTTGGGAGTGATGGGGTTGAGGAATGATTTGGGGGATTTGGAGGGCTTGAAAATGGGGAAAGCAAAGGGGAATAGGAAGAAGAAAGTTGAGGATGATGACGGCGAAGGCGATGATGGCGGTTTCGGGGAAGATACCGGGTGTTGGATTAAGTTGCGGTTATTTAGGAGTTGCATCACCTCAAGATCTAAAGTTGATAGTTCTGTTTGTGGTACCAGTACAAATGATGGTAATGCCTCGTTTCCATTTTTCATCTCACTTTTTGATGTTCTATTTCTGTTGCTTTTTGTGTATGCTGCTAGTTAAGTAAATCATTACGACACATTATGATGATTATCAGCTTCGTATTGTGCTTTATTCGGTGTTAGATTTTATTTTGTGAGGGATTGAGGCTGTTCCTTTGCCGAGACTGTTTACAAACCCTGTGAAATGCTGACTCCTATTTTGGTTCTCTGTTTGCTAGTTTGGAGCAAACCGAAGAATGGGAGTTGTGAGCTATTTAGTGGTTGATCAGAGCAATGCTAGCTTTGTTTTATGTTTGAAGCTACTGTTGGCTTTTAATGAACCCTAAGAGGTGCTTGTTCCTGGCTGCATTTAAAGCAGGGTTTAAACATGGGTTAGTCCACTAGAATGCTTACAGGAATATATGTCTATTTGTCATTTTCCTGTAAACACGGAACTTGTCTCCAAAATTGGTAATCTAGAGACAGAAAGTGTTGCTTGGGATTCTTTGCCAATAGTTTATCAGGCATTACTATGGATCCGTGTTTTATTTGTTTGTCGTGTAGCTTAACTTGTCATATCTGTTCTTTGAAGCCGTAATCATTATGCGCCCGTGGCAAAATTGCTTGTATCTTCTACAAAGAAACTTGCATTGATTATTGAATTGTGTGCATTATGGCTAGTGACAACTGAGAACTATGGTCCTATTTGGTATGGAGTTTCGATTCCTAATTTCTGTTTTGGGTTCTCTAGCCAACAAATCAAAACTAACAAGTATAAATTTCTAATTTTGAAAAGGGAGAATCGGAAACAGAGAATAGAAATCTGGTTATAAAAATGTATATCAGTTTCTGTTTTTTGTTTTCCTTGGTCATAATATTCAAGATTCAGCTTTCCATTATTCATGATTTTTTTTATGAGTTGATTTTTGTTTTGGTTATTTTGTTGTGAATCTGTTTTTGATATTTAGATTCACTGGCTTGAGTAGCTGTAATAAACATTCCCTAAGAGATTATTAAGGTTGTGTAGAAATTTTAGGATTCTGTCTTCATTGTTTGATTCAGCTTGTTTTTTGGAGTTATGGTGCCTCATGGATTACAAAATTTTGGCACCGAGGGAGTGTGACGAAGAGGACTAGGGGTTGAAGCTGAAGTTGTGAAGAGAGTATGACCGAGACAGAAGTTAAAGAGACAAGTTTCTTATGTCGCATCCATGAAACCTTAGATAACACTTTCATGCAATAATGAGCAAATGCTAACCTTAATGGGAATCATCGTAATCAAGAAATCCTTGCTAAAAAACAAATAGGCTAAAGTAAGGTAACTAAACCAAGGGGATTACTTTAGATTTACTTCTTTTGAATATGTGACGGTGTCATTATACCTGAATACCTGACGACGTTTGTTTATTACCAGCTGAAAGCAAATGCACAAATGAAGCAAGAGATCAACCAGCTGCCGCGATTGTTTCATCAACTACTACAAGTAATGCGGAAAGCAGCACATCTACATCCAAGCTAGAGGAAGAACTTAAAGTTGCTTCTCGGCTTAGGAAATTTACATTCAATGACTTAAAATTAGCGACAAGAAACTTTAGACCGGAGAGTCTACTTGGTGAAGGTGGCTTTGGATGCGTGTTTAAGGGATGGATTGAAGAAAATGGAACTGCTCCTGCCAGACCTGGTACAGGACTTACTGTCGCTGTGAAGACCCTCAATCATGATGGCCTTCAGGGTCACAAAGAATGGCTGGTCTGTTACTTTTTTGTATGATTTACTTACGATATACTTCCTTTACATTCATTCCTGTTCTCCTAGTTTATTAACTGATTCTAGATCATTTACAGGCAGAAGTCAACTATCTTGGTGACCTTGTTCACCCGAATTTAGTGAAACTTGTTGGATACTGTATCGAAGATGATCAGAGGCTGCTAGTTTATGAATTTATGCCTCGAGGAAGCTTGGAGAATCATCTCTTTAGGAGTGAGTGACTGCTTCCCTTACTCTATCATTTTGCCTTTAGTGTCGTGTGCAGATTAACTGTATGTTTATGTTGTGAATGGTAGTGACTAAAGCACTTGGCTAGATTCTCTTAATGATGACAATAGAAAAATTTTTGAACTGAATGATAGCACAGATTCTGCTTTGAGTTGATATGCTGGACCTTAAAGGTCAACCATTGTCAACTTTCTGGCTTTGAGTTTAACACTGAAGCCGTGCCATTACCATTCTTTAGTGATATGATGAGCTTTTTCACACTTCCAAATTAGATTGAATGATTGCGAAGTTTCTTCCTAATCCGAGATTGAGTTCAATTAATCAATGATTATTTTGATAAACCTTGTGATGTAGGATCCCTGCCTCTCCCGTGGTCCGTCAGAATGAAAATTGCACTTGGTGCTGCCAAGGGACTTGCTTTCCTTCACGAGGAAGCTGAAAGGCCAGTAATATATCGTGATTTCAAAACCTCCAACATCTTGCTAGACGCAGTATGTGCTGAACTTTCAGATTGTCTAATTCCGTCGCTTTTTTATGTTTCTCATGTAATTATTGGTACAAATATTAGGAATACAATGCCAAGTTGTCCGATTTTGGGCTTGCCAAGGATGCTCCCGAAGGTGACAAAACCCATGTTTCAACTCGGGTGATGGGAACTTATGGTTATGCAGCACCTGAGTATGTCATGACAGGTATAACGTGCATAATCTCTGATGGCTGCGTGCTTCATTTTTACTACCTCAAGAACTTCTGACAGTTCCTCATTCAGTAGATTATCCCCTTATTATTATTTGCTGTTGACCTTTGTGTTTTGAGTTGAATACACATACTACTGTTCTTAGTATAATTTTTTCTTTATCGCTTCCCTGAATCTGGGTACTTCTTTGTTGTATTATTGTGGCGTTAGTTCTTAACTACTTTCTTATTGTTGGGATGAATCCTTGATAAGGATTCCACCTTTTATGTAATCCAAAGGAGCTTCATGTGAAAATGTAGTGAGGTTATACAATTTCTAAAGAAGGTACAGATATAGATAGAATGGAAACTTTGGCTGAGATAATAATAATTGCGTGAAAAAGTTACAGCATACTATAAAGAGTGCTTGTCATTGTAGAAATAGAAACTAGATGGTTCATATTGTCGCGACTAGTCCCCGGGGCCACTAATTTTACATGGCAGTATTGTCTCTCTTACAAGCAAGAGGATGCTAATTTTTCTTGCTTGGTTTTAATGGAATTGTTGTGTTCCTTCAGAAGTAGTCTACTCCTAGGCACCAGTATTCATTGTTGTTATTCTGCACGTCTTTACAGGCAACTCGTATCCCCGTCACATCTCGCCTCTGCATGCTATTGCAGAAATTTGATGCAAACCTGAGAGAGTCATAGAGAATATATGCATTCATGAAAGTCCAACCAATTGCGTGTGCTTACTCATATTGATATGTTGTGTTCTCCCTTCTTGTTATTGTGCTTCCTGTCGAATAATTTGGGAATTCATAATTGTTTTTCTTCTGATATGCATTGATATACACCCTGTATGAATAGCCCGTAAAAATCAAGTTTTAGATGTTTTGCTATAAAACAGCCAATAGATGGTCTCAACCCAAAAGGATATCTAGTGGTCTGATTGTGTAGAATGACCCATTCTTGTTTCTTGCCTTTCACATAAATTTCTTAATACTAATCTACTTTATGCAGTTCTCCTGGTAACTTGGTTGCTTGTCTCTTGCAGGGCATCTCACATCAAGGAGTGATGTTTATAGCTTTGGTGTCGTCCTACTGGAAATGATAACCGGTAGAAGATCCATGGACAAAAACAGACCAAACGGGGAGCACAATCTCGTAGAGTGGGCCCGACCTCATCTGTTTGATAAGAGACGATTTTACCGCCTGTTAGACCCACGGCTCGAAGGTCATTTCTCCATAAAAGGTGCCCAGAAGGCGGCTCAGCTGGCAGCCCACTGCCTCAGCCGTGATCCCAAAGCCAGGCCCTTGATGAGTGAAGTAGTTGAAGCCCTGAAACCTCTACCGAACTTGAAGGACATGGCTAGCTCGTCATACTATTTCCAGACCATGCAGGCAGAACGCGCCAGAGCTAGCCCAAATGCTAGGAATGGTCCCACTCAGGCGGGATCCATTCCGAGGAATGGCCAACATCCGGCATTGAGGAGCCTCTCTATTCCAAACGGCTCCCATGCTTCTCCGTTGTTTCATCAGCAGCATCCGCATCACCTGTCCCCGAAACCTGGTGGAAAAGCGTGATATATGGGATGAGTGTTCTCATGTTATCAGTTCTCGCTAACCGGAAGCATGGATTGCATTTTGCTGTCATTGTTGTCTTGTGTTGTTAGAACTTCTCCAAATGAGTAGTTCTAAGACGTATATGGCATTTTGGTGCAGTTGTCTGTTTAGCCGAAGGCTCCTTGTTAGGAGTTCTGTGAAAAGAGGTGATGATACATTGATGGAAATGTCGTGCCACCTCGATGTTCTTATCTGTGTAGTAACTTTGGATAAATGGAAAGATTTCAGCAAATCTTTGTGTGCATAATTTCTATAATCTTGTTGGCCTTACTTGTATATGGCTAGTCTAAGTCTGTTTTCCGATCAACCAGCCGAGAATCGTTAGGTCGTCCCCAAGTAGTTGAACGGCATTTTCAGAGCAGATCTTGCTATCAACTTATGTGCAGTTTAGTCGATAACTGAAGTCGAGAAGTAAATACTTCTAACTCCTTATAGACGATTGATGTGATTGACCAAAGGTTTTAGGTAAAGAGGTATTATCAAATTTGATCA
Source organism: Drosera spatulata (assembly GCA_035668315.1). NCBI lineage: Eukaryota > Viridiplantae > Streptophyta > Magnoliopsida > Caryophyllales > Droseraceae > Drosera > Drosera spatulata. Next base: position 32,840 of record JAOVYX010003730.1, read on the forward strand.
AGGTTTTGAGTCTCACGCCACTAGTTAATGTTACATGCATGAGCTTATTAAATATCCTAACCAGTAGCAGAGTCTACAAAACCGATTTAGGACACATTAAATTTTAACAAAGAAATGATACTCTCTTCATTCCCAATTACAAAAAAAAAAAAATCGACTTAATTTAGGATTTTATTTATGAGTTGAATTTTTATCAAAGTAGAAAACATTAAAGCCAATGAACATTAAATACAATGAACAATAGGATAACCACGAGATGATCACTGCGAGGATGAGTAGGCACGCACAGCACACACCTCTTCATCTCTCTGTCATCCTCTTGCTTTTGCCTACTTCAATATTTGCATATTCAAGGTGAGAACTTTCATTCTACATTGAAAAAACGCATTTTCAGCAAAGCCTGCATTTTCTATGCTTCGTTCTTGTACAGTATTTGGGCTTTTTTCTTTCCTGCCAAAAATGGAAACTTTAGGGTTCTTGTTCTTGAATTCTAACCTGAGATGGCCAATTTTGATGTTGATTCTGCTTGATTCAGCTGTGCTGTATAGAGTTGGGATTCAATTTTTCAAGTTATATGGGTGATTTTTTGTTCAGTTCATAGTATACTTGTGGTTTGAGGCATTTCATTTGTCTCCTTGTGACATCCAATCACAAATATGTGCTGTTTGGATACTGCTCTGATTATCTCATATTTGTTTCCCAATAAAAAGACGCATGATTCGAACTCATGACATCACCTGTAACCAGGACGTACCAAATTCTCAATTGTACAGTGGAAGACCTAGAAATTATTTTGTGCCTTCACAGTTCTAAAAATTTATGTAATGGTACCATTTAGTGCTTGTGGAAATTTTCAGAATTTCTGTTGCAATAACGCTTTCTAGATCACAGTTCCTGTATGAAATTGTCAAGTTAGATCAGTGCGCAGTGCCCAAAGCCTGTTGAGCACGATTCCCTATTGAAAATCATGGATCTTGAACTGTTAATTAACGAAGATATGATAGAGGAATGAGTTCATCTTATCCAGCTTCTGCACCTCCTTGTGTTCCTAAGGGCAGTCAAGTTGCCAAAGATATTTGTTAATAAAGCTTAGGCATTTTCTTGATATTTTCTGAAACCCTGTCGTCATAATCTTCTCTTGCTATTTGCTGAAATAGTCCAATATTTTAGCTTCAAGGCAGGCAAAGAGGAAGCTTCTACCTACCTCTTAATATAGATAAAAACCAAGTACAGGCTGGTGGTGTAATATTTTTTTTCCCTGGCTTTTTTAATATTGGGGCTGTGAATTCATGTATCTAGTGAACCACGTCTATGCTCTTAAATACCACCATTGACTCACCTTGCTTTGAAAAGTACCCATTATATGTTGTATCCTTCTAATTGCTGGACATCATGCTGTGTCTTAATCTTATCTTGTATAGATATTTTAGATTCTTATATTCTTTCATTATTCTTGGGCTTCCAAGTTGCTTTCCTAGTGGAGGAAAATGAGATAGAAAGGTAGGAAATTGTATAGTAGTATCTGACTTTTTGAGCTAATTTCTCGATCAAAATATCCTTCTTTTTTGTGAGAGGCTTGTCTGGGGAAGAAAAGATATCTGATCATATAAACATTCAGAATTCAGGCAATTGATCTCATGTTAGTGCTGATACTTAAAAGTTAAATCTATATTGAGTGGTTCTTTGCCTCCTGAAATCCTGCAGTCCTTCTGGTCACGGTCGCGATTCGCTTGTTGTGGTTAACATTTCTATGTTCTGGTGATACTGAGGTTGTCTTTGTTGTATTTTGCCAGAGTTGATTTGGTTGTCTTAGTATCATGGTTAGCGTGTTTAATGTATTAGGAGGTACTGCGGTCTCTCATAATCATCTAAATGTAGTAACTAATTTTGTTTCTTATCTCTTTGATTGAAGAACTGGATCATGGGACAAGCTTTAGGTTGTCTTCAAGTCGATCAGTCGACTGTGGCTATCAAAGAAACGTTTGGGAAGTATAATGATGTGCTTGAGCCTGGATGTCACTGTGTGCCCTGGTGTTTCGGCAGCCAGGTTGCTGGGCACCTTTCGTTGCGGGTGCAGCAACTTGATGTTCGCTGTGAGACCAAAACCAAGGTCTGTTTTCTTGATTCTCCCCAGATTACATCAAAATAGCTGTGGAGTTCAAAACAAAGCTTGATGCTGGGAAAGTAAAGAATCAATCTTGTGTATACGAGAATGAGATTGTTGTGATGTTCTAATATGCGGTTCTTTCTTCAGGATAATGTGTTTGTGACCGTGGTTGCATCAATCCAGTACCGAGCTTTAGCAGAGAAGGCGGCTGATGCTTTCTACAAACTGAGCAACACCAGAGAGCAGATCCAAGCTTATGTCTTTGATGGTATGCATGCAATGAGGCAAAGATAGTATAAATTCCTGTGATGAATATCCTACTCATGCATATAAATCATTGATTGTCCGATCAAGATAATGGATGTCGGGATAATAAACCGCCAATATGCTGACCAGCTTATTGGGCAATCTGATAAGAGTATCGCACTAAAGGATGTAGGGTCTTCTTACAGAATATTTTGATATTTATAACCTTAATGGTGATTGTTTAGACTTACTCGGAATTTCAAGTGTCTATATCGAGATGCTCCTCAATGATCAATTGCAAAGCTGCTAGTCTTCAATCTAAACATTTTCTTTCTATTGTTATGCTAGTTATTCGTGCTAGCGTTCCCAAGTTGGACCTGGATTCCGCCTTTGAGCAGAAGAATGATATAGCAAAGGCCGTCGAAGATGAGCTTGAGAAGGTAGACAGACCCTTTCTTCTTGTCCTGTGTTTTCTTTCATGCTTGCGGTGTGTTGTTGGAGATCCTATTCTTATGTTCTCAATGAATCAACTCAAGGAGATGCTGCATTCGCATCCCTGTTCCACTTACCCGTTCCCATTCTTTATCATGAATTCGTGATAGCATATCCCGCACGCCTAGATGTATTTCTTATTACATGGAACTCAAAATCGCTAGCCATTGAAATTTAAATGTGCATTTTCTTGTTCTGATAGGATGATCCTGACAATTTAGTAACTATATTCTGTTACATATATGGCTGAGATGGGGAACATTGAATTCCCTTCACTCTCATTCTAACAAACTTTGCCCATACTTTTCCCATGGATTTACAGGCCATGTCACACTATGGTTATGAGATAGTGCAGACCCTTATCGTGGATGTGGAACCTGATGTGCACGTGAAGAGAGCGATGAATGAAATCAATGCAGGTATATATCCCACATCTCGAAGTTGTTTTGCCTCTATCCTCTGTAATCGGTTGCTACCTTTCTTCAATGAATGATGTTTGTTTGCTTCGGCAGCAACTAGAATGAGAATGGCTGCGACCGACAAGGCAGAAGCCGAGAAGATAATCCAGATCAAGAAGGCCGAGGGAGAAGCAGAGTCCAAGTACCTTGCAGGCCTCGGTATTGCTAGGCAGCGCCAGGCCATTGTTGATGGTCTGAGAGACAGCGTGATGAATTTCTCAGGCAGTGTACCGGGGACGACTGCAAAGGACGTCATGGACATGGTGTTGGTGACCCAGTACTTTGACACAATGAAGGAGATCGGTGCAGCATCTAAGTCAACAGCTGTGTTCATTCCCCATGGACCTGGGGCGGTCAAGGATGTCGCTTCTCAAATCAGGGACGGCCTGCTTCAAGGAAAGACGGCTCTCAACTAGAGAAGCTTCTACGACAGCGTTTAGTGAGGCATCAGCCGTAAAATACGGAACAAATCTTATAGTTTTTCATGATTCGCTACCTTGAGTATATGTGTTGACACGAACAATGACGTCGCTCTTACTTTGTGGTTATGTGCTTTCAAAGTCCGTGCTTGCTCTTGCCAAACTATGTGTTTATCGCCATCGTCCTTCAGGTGAGGTTACTACTTCTGTACAATGAAATGCATGGCGTCTCTTGCTTGTTATGGGACTTACATGGCACCTGTCATCTGTAATGAAACCTATATCGATGAAATGCCTTTATTTCGAGTACTTAAGTTTAACATGACATTAAAAGTGTAGATTTAGAGGGCTGAGGTCTCAATGCAGACTTCTTAAACCAATTGATATCCCGCCGTGACAAACATTGGAAAGTTGAATCTACCCCTGATCTGGAGACACCGAGGCCGATAATCATCATACTGCTAACTTTTCCACTTTTGAACCGGGTATTTCACCAAGGTGATAAAAGAAAGATGTCACCACCAAACGAGAATATGTTTTAATCAGTCTACTTCTCATAGATATGAAGCCCGTCGCTCAAGAATTTAACATATGCAGCACAATGAACCAACCAAAGTATGCATTCACCAACCGACGACATAAGCAAACAGCAACATAGACCGTATTGCAGGGGGGGAAAACTTAGAAACAACAGCCTAAAATCAAATGCTACAGAAGGTGCTCTCCATTCACAGATTGCGAATTCTACGGTTATCTGGTTTATACGCCAGCAAAAAAAACATTTCCCGATTTTGTAACCACCAAAGAGACTGAAATCATCTTCGAGACACATAAACCCATTCAAAAGGAACGATGTTCTGCATTCGTTTTGCAAACTTTTATTCCTCTGGATGCAGAAAAATACTGATCCCGCATAGGGATGTGCAAGACGACCAAGGATCAAGGTTTCAAGGCCACAGCGAGACCAATCTTTGCGCTCTTCTCAATAGCCTTGGTGTCCACCTCGCCCGAGAGCGTGAACAAAGATTTTGGACGCCACTCGTGCTGAATGAGGGCATTCACTTTCCCAAGATTATTGACACGAGCCTTGATAGTTGTCAGTGGGTCCACTGCATGTGAAGTGCCCATTATAAGCACGTTCTCGTTGCTGGAGAAGCTGTGAGTCAGCTCACCACCAACGGCTGTACTAGTCAGGGTGTTTACTGTGTGGTAGTATGACGCAGTCAAGCTGTCACCCTTGTTATTCCTGTAATGCCATACACCAACAAACAACAACAATCAACATATTTCGGAAAAAGAGAGAGATCTCTAAAACGCAACACTCAAAACTCCATGTAATTTACTCAGTGATTATGTCATGTTATTCTAGAGGAACAAAGCGGACTATTGATCCAAGACTGATCCGAAATCCAAACAAAAGTTACAGTCAGTGAATAAGTATCATGGTTATCTTCATATAACAAGGACCCACGACCTTGCAGACAGATATTTTACATAGAATTCACTCATATTCCAGGCTGTGCGCTACCATTCAACCATACTTTCAACGGAGTTTTTTAAACTTCTGTTGCAAAGAAAAGGCTAACAGATGAACGATGTCATTAGCTGAGCAGAAGTTACATAACTTCAATTCCTTCTGGTTTAAACTACTATTTTTTCTACGCACCAAGTAGTAAAGTAATTAACAAGAGGAGATAAGGGGAAGACATTTGAGACAGATTACAAACATTACAAGCAGAATACAACAGTGTATACAAGAAGATGCGAGATGACTTTTGACTAGAGGAAAAAGCAGCAAAGCAAGAACGACAAGAACTTGGATCAGATGATAAGAAATGATATAGAGACATGCCAGACTGATAACTCTACACGACGCTTAAAGCTAAATATTAGAAGTCCCACAATATACCAAATATCTTAACACTACTAGTCTCATATACATTGAAGGAGTGTACATTAATTGGAGTAAATGAATCCCAGAGAGCCTTTAGCCCACAACCCACATCTCCGAGTTGGAATACACCATACTAAAAAAAAAAAGCGAACTACGGTTACGTCTGTCAGCCTAGAAGGAAAGCATGATCCATCTACGCGGACAGGAACTCTATGCAGCTAATGGCATATTGAAATTGATAGTGCCTAAGCAAATTCAGTCGTCAAGACTCAAGAAACAGACTATCATGACAACGAACACCCAAAGATAGGAGAGGCATTCCAACAACAAAGATTAAACACTAAGGAAGCGGCTCAAAAATCCAAAATCTAAATACATACAAGTCCAGCAACTTACAGAGTCAAAGCTGCAACTAAATCTGAATTAGTGAAGCTCAGTCCTGCATTAACCTTGGTGAAGTCCCCAACTGCAGTGTCGAATGCCACATCAGCACCCAGAGCCACAAGATTTGTTCCTATCACACC